>JADMNF010000210.1:0-55901 GCA_016097085.2 Sporothrix curviconia
TTTCTACGGTCATGTGGCCAGCACGCAACGCTGCGCTACCCCAGCTACATGCACAACGATCTCGTCAGCATGTCTCGCCTCGCTCATCCCCACGCCGCGCTCTCACTTCCTCATGACTGCCTACACGCCCTTCACCGGCGACCAGGTCGAGCAGGCCAAGACTGTGCGCAAGACCACGGTCCTCGATGTCATGCGCCGGCTGCTGCAGCCCAAGAACCGCATTGGTGTCCACGTATCCTGGCCTTGGCGGCAAGGGCGGCAAGAGCTGCTATATTTCCATTCTCAATGTCATCCAGGGAGAGGTCGACCCAACAGACGTCCACAAGAGTCTCCTGCGCATTCGCGAGCGTCGGTTGGCGACGTTTATTCCCTGGGCCGGCGAGCATTCAGGTGGCACTCACCAAGCGGAGCCCATATGTGCCCATGAGCCATCGTGTGAGCGGCCTGATGCTTGCCAACCACACCAAGCATAGCAACAGTACGCTCGCCTGTCCCGTCTCCTCAACTCCCAAGTTTTATAAAGTTTGCAGCTTTTTGCCGGACGAACCTCGCTAACGCTCAATTCCTAATTCCTAATAGCTGTTCAAGCGTATTGTGCGGCAGTACGACGGCATGCGGAAACGCAAACGCCTTCCTCGACACCTACAAAAAGACGGCGCCCTTCTCCGAAACCTGAACGAGTTTGACGAGCACGGAAGGTCGTTGCCGACCTATCTCCGAGTACGAGGCGGACCGAGGAGGAGAACTACCTCAGCACACCACAAAGACAAGGCGTCATCTGCAGCAGACCCGACAGACCGGTGATGGCGGTAGATCGTCCCGGAGGAGGGTGCCCAAGGAGGCTGCTCAAGGAGGCTGCTCTTTCCACACTTTATGTATTATTGATTCCCTGAACTTGCGACTGCGTTGCTGTTGTATTGCTGGTTCATGCCTCTTTGGATCTGGGTTTGTTGGCGCGAATATATGATCTTAGATCAGGGCTTTTGCATTTCGTTCATGTACTTACGCACAAAATGAATAAACATGATTATCTCCTGTTGTCACTGCTGCCCCGTCAAGACGTGTTCTTCCAGACATCCAGTGTTCGTTGGGCGCCCCGTTTCTTACTCCAGCCTTGATGCACCATGATCACAAATGTCCACTTTCAGGAATGTCAAAATTTTCAACTTTCTCGATTCAGAATTCTCATGTCCCGGTATCTACCCATTCTTGCGTTCTTATTTCTCTGGTTTTTTCCGCTCTTCTATCTAGAAATTACAGCAGACATAAGCCAATATGATTGGAAATGCGGCAAGGAAAAGCAACAGAAGGACATCGTGCGCAACTGTCACGATAGTATGCACGATGAAGCCTTTGCAAAGATCCAGCGAGACAAAAGCCCCAGCGATGAAAGCAATAGCTGGACGAGAAAGAGTCACGGTATTGCGGCCAACGCCGAGAAAGCCCGCAATATCCTCTTTGAAACCATAATCAGCAACTGCGGACCAGAAAAGAGCATTCACAAATAAACGGTTCTTACAGGAGGTTAAGAGAATCGGTTGGTACCCTTAGAGCTGTCATTTGTCGTCGCCCACCTCGAACCCCGCAATCCCTGCACGGGGGCCTCGTAAGCACCTGGGAAGGTGCCAAAGCAGCAGTTGAAGTAAGCAGCCAGAGCAGGAGCAGGAGTGGGACGGGAACAGGGACTGCTGGTTTGGTATCCGGCAGAGCAAGGCGAGCCATGGATGCGGTGAGAAGCTCCATATTTGACAGGTTTGTCGCGTGCGACATCTCGCTCAGCGCGGTTGGAGACACAACTGGGGTCTGCATTTCCGGTGCATGGAAAATGAAGGCAAATTGAGGCTCAGGCTCTGACAGAGTCCGATCCGAGACTGGGCTGGGCTGGAATGGCTTTGCGTCTGGCTTCAAGTTGCTTCGCTTTGGCGTGCTCATGGCACTCTTGGGGCTATAGACCGGTGGAGGCATTCTCCGACTTTGATGACCCGACAGTTTTCTGTTCGCGGCATGAAATCAAGCTCGAAAAGCTTCTTCGGTGGCATCACCGCATGTTTTTCGGAGCAAAATTCATGTCGACAATGTCATACCTAGGGTGCGTCTCTGAGCTGACAAGTTTGGGCGGAGGAAAACCTGGGTGCTTCTTTGACTTTGCAACCAAGGTTCGAAGAAGCTGCTCGGCGGAAGACAGTTGGAAAATCGGCCGTCTCTGGCTTCTTCTCTCTCAGGCGAGCAAATATAGATTTGGCAACAGGCTCTCTATTGTTCTCCTCAAAGGAGCTCAAGAGTTTACTCATGGCCTCATACTTGGGCAAGATATTCAAGAAGATGGCTCTGAAGACTCTCCCAAATCTCTGTGGAAACTGGCTGCTGGGAAGCGTGCTGTTCCTGAACTTCCACAGGAGTCTGTGGAGGGTCCGCCTGAGTGATTCTCTGTGGAGAGATCTCTTTCTGAGGCCTCTCTGGGCTGGAGACACTGGCTGAGAAGTCTCATCATCCGTCTTCAATGATTCTGTCTTGGGCGTCATCGACCAAGGTCATCGCTAGACTCTCGCAGACCATCGAGGCCGTTTTTGGAGACGCACGACTCGGTAAGTGTCTCCGGAAAAGAAAAGGTCAGGGACCCGAGGTCCATTGCGTAGACCGAGAGCCCTCTAGGAGTGGGCATATCCTCAGAGACAGTCGACTCCTCCGGCTGTGACAGGTCGACAAGATCGCAAGAGAATCCAAGGTCAAGCTGTTTCGGTTCGTTTGGTTCATCTGTTGACTCGCTTGCCATGGGCAGGATCACGGGCTGTGACCGTGAGTTCAGCCGGCATTTTCTCGACGGGAGCCGCGAAGCTGACACATTGGCAGGCTTGGGTGTGCTGGGCTGTGTGGCTGGTACACCAGCGGTTGGTTTCCGTGCTTGCATGCTTTTGATGGCCGTCATGAACTTGACCATCTTCTCCTGGGAGGCAAAAACAAGAGAGGTCGTGACGATAGAGACACCGTCTTTTTCCTTGAACTGAGGACAAGAGTATCGTTGAGCTAGAAATGTAGTTACACATGCTCAAGACCGGATAATCAAGGTACCTCGAGCCTTTCAAGTAGATGTGAATGGTACCGTTGTCCGAGGGAGACGAATCCACAAGGTAAACAGCACCAGAGCCTTTTGCAAGTCGACTCGGCAACGTAAATCGTTTCTTTATAGGTGTAATTTGGGGGGCTCGGGTTCCGGGGGATACACAACCTCGTCTCCTTGAGTAGGCGGCTGCGGAGCTGGAGTCTTGTGCCTGTATTGAAAGAAGTTGGTTTAACGGGGTCCTTGATCTTGAAATGAAGACCCTTTGACGCGCTTTGACTCCTGCCCTGATCCTTTTTGAGAAGCCTTGTTTGCTGGACTTGGAGAGGAGCGCTAGATGCCGTGCAGTATCGTTGCTAGCATTCCCAGCAGGGACAGGCGAGAAACGATGTTTCGAAAAGCCTGGTGCAAGTACAGGAAGCGCACCGAGGCCCGGGGGAGGGAGACCTGGAGGCGGTCTTCTTGCTGTGGGAAAGTTCTTCGCCGGAACTGAAGGGGTAAAGTTTAAGGCGTGGAGCCTACCACCGCCGATTCCGGTCGAGGCCTTTGACAGCCTCCGCATCGTCGTCGTCGAAAATCGCCTTTCTTGATGGCGACTAATCTGTCAGTAATAGTATAGTGACCAAGGGAGGGAAGCTGGGCAAAGTACCTATCCACTTGTTGGCTACAGGCAAGATCTTCCTGGGAGGCGCCACTGCTTTGTCGGGGAGAACATGGCTTGCGTCTCCCGGTCGAATGGTCCGACCCTTGCAGCCATTCTCCAGCTCAAGATCGTCAACACGTCCCAATCCCAAATCGCTCTGTTTGTGTTAGTTTGGCAAATGTGGACAAAATCACAGCTGAGGCTGCACCGAGTGTTGCCATTGTGGACCGACCTTCATCGCCAGCAAGATCGACTCCTTCGTAGGAGCAGGCATTGCGGTAGTCATCTCAGCTTCCGGTGGAGGTGAGATGCAGATGCTCTGAACATATGGTCAGCCAAGATGTAAATGCAGTCTCTTAGAACATGTTACCACGTCTCGAACTCAAGGTCCAAGATAAAAGGAGGAGGAAGTAATTACCAGTTTGAGATGGCCTGATAGACCAGGCGTGGCCTTGCTGCTTGCTGCGGCGTGCTGTTTGATACTGCCCTTTTTGCTTTTGGGTGTGCTGGCAAGGTGTAGACGGTGTGCTCTTGTTGCTCGCGGCAACTTTGTAGTGATAGTTGGTGGGAAAGGGGGCAACAAAAGAGGGAGAAAATTGAGACAGGGTCGAGCCCCAGGAGAGAAACGAAGGGCAGGCGCGAAAACGCACCTGCCAAGTGTAAACAGCAGGCCTATGCCACGGTGATGAAATATTTCCTATCTAGGAAAGAGGGCGTGATTGACACAGAATGCGGAAGGAGCGACATCAGCACTACGGTAGGCCTGTACCGTGGCAGAAACACCCTCTTTGTTACGTACAGCATAGTTTTGAGAAAGCTTTTCAGAACTTGCTGAACCGTGAGTGAAGACGACTGATACACGGAGCCTTTAAATATACACCGCGAATGGTAGATGGTAAAGTAGAACTTTTTATAGAGAATATACACATACAGGTTTAAAACGTTCTCGCAGGGAGATCTGCCAAGGGGTTCAGTGACGTAGCAAACGATGGCAGAAAAAACAGACATGGCGGTGAAGGTAAAATGCAAAGAAGTGTTGTGCAAACAAAATGAGCAGGTGCTCTTTACTACAAAGATTGGCTCTCGAGCATAATGTGCGACATGCACGTCATGGTCAGGAGCTTCAAAGTCTTTGGAATAAAGATGGACAACCTCGCATCTCGATCTTTAAGCAACAATTTCTGGCCTTGACACTTATTTCATTGATATGTCCTTGAAGTCTGTTCAAAATTATTTGTGATTATTTTTTACTTGAACTAGGTTTGTAAGTAGATCAGTATTCTTAATTTTTTTTTCGAAAAAAGGAACCGCTTTATTCTATCAGTTTTTTTTTTAAAAAAAATAAATCTAAACAAAATATAAGACTTTCTTGTTATTTAATATAAACCATCAGACTCGCGATTTAGATGAATTCACTGCTTCCTGTCTTTCGTGAATATCACTGGATGAAACAAAACGAAGCCGGATCAGATACAGAGCCCGAGTACTCTGGACGACGTTCAGCTATATTTTTCTTGTGAGTCACTTGCTCAGGAAGCTTGCGTATCCTCGAAGATCACGCCAGGTCACATTCAAAACCCCTGCACGTCGTCAGTTGTCGCCTGGCTCATCTTCCCTGTTTACTTGGCGTCAGGGGAAGCAAGGCCTGGCATAGCGCACTTTGCAGCGCTAGGACCGTTGCTGGGGAAGCACCAACCGGAGCTGCTTCCTCCAGAGCAGTGTCGATCAGGCCTGGGAGCCGGGCTCTATTGACCCACTTTTACCATGGACAGCACTGACATGTAACCACTTAAGAGACAGCCCCTGATAAGGTCCCATGATCTCTGATATAGCATGCATTCAGCAGGTATTACACCGTCGTCACTGTGGACGACATCCAGTCGCCACAACAAACAATTGACGACACAGAGACGGGGTGAGGCACAGCGGTTTGTTTGGACAACATTGCACAGAATACACATATAAAAACTGCGTGATTCCGTCGCAAGCCGCAGGAGTACAGAGCACTCAATCTCTACATTTTGCCATCCACAACCTGACCACGGACAAGAAAACAATGAAGGCTCCATAGAAACGCAACGAAAGAAGATCTCAGATCCTTCCTAATCCGTCCGTTTCAAACTGAGGTACGGCATACAATCGTTCGTCTCTTCCCTCTCGGCGCGGCCACAATCACTCCAATTGTCCTTGTGTCTTTCGCGCCCTTGCTTCAACGGTTTCAAAAGGTCAGCGCACCTGCACGTGACTCAGCGACGCAAGAAGAGCCAAGGGGGAAGGCGCGACGTCAAAGTCCCCAAGGCGGACAAGACCTGAAGGAGGGGCTTGCCAGCAGGCCCAATCAGTGACGGCCCCTCTTTCTGTGGCCCTTCTGTCTTCCTCTCTTGCTCCCCGCCTGATCTATCCCACCTTCCTTGACTGCCTTTTTGTGCACTCAACTTACATTATCTTTCTACCTTTCTTCGCAGACAGTACGCAAACGACGATAACCACGCTTTCCCCACCACTACAAGCACAACCTCGTCCATCGTTTTGGCAGCCCTCTTTCTCGGCATACCTCTTAAATTTAAATTTACCCAAACGCCGTGCTAGGCCGACAGCTCCCACACCGCACCGCCAGGCAATTGCTCGACTTTCGGGCGAGATTCTGTGACAAACCGCCTAACCTTCTCTGGCACTGTCTCTTTGGTTTCTTTGGTCTCTTTCTCCTCTTTCTTCCTACTTGATCGTCCTGACGTACCTGACTGGTTTATCGCTCGTCCGTCTCGCATTTATTTCCCCTCCTGCGCTTCCAGTCGACTTCCTCAGACATTGTCCCAACCAGACTCCAATCCGGCCTTCCTTCTCCGCGTTCGACCGTTGTTCTCCCATAGCATCGTCCATCAATTGAACGTCTTTTGCGATACCCCAATTGTGCGCATTTGCTTCAACCTCTCAAGGGCCGCGTCTTTGCCTTTCGCACGCTCCCTGTCCCTCCTGTCTTTAGAGCGCCAAACGCACCTAGAACGCCAGCCTTCGGCAGCCACAACCACAACCACACCCATAACCACAAAACCGCAAACATGAACCCTCACCAGAAGAACAAGGTGGACGTCAGCGTAAGATTGGATACGAATTCATGCCCTGATCTCTCCGCAGCCATTTCTTCGCACCAGACTAACGCCTTCTCCTGCCTCTCTAGTCCCTCTCGCCCGAGGAACAGCGCCTGTTTCCGGCTCTACGGCAAGCTGCCCAGCCGTTCCGACCACTTTGCGAAGCACCTGAAGGAGCGCAAAGTACTTTGACAGCGGCGACTATGCCATGTCCAAGGCCGGCAAGGGTGACAGTGTCGATACCGGTACTGTTGGCTCCCAGCATCCCGTTCCCGAAAAGATCCCCACCTCTCGTCGCCGCCCTCGGCTGCCGGTGCTCCTGGCTCAGGCAACGGACACAACAGCCACAACATCGTTGGTGGCAATGGCAACGGCGGCGTTGGCAGTATCACGCTGGGCATTCCTGGCTCCACCCACCAGTTCCAGCAGGCCGGCAGCCCAGTAAAGGAGAGTAGCTTCTGCACCGGGAGACGAGCGCTTCGGACCTTGACGACTCGACGACTGCAACAACTGCCCCTGCAGGCGCTACCGGCCCTGTTGGCCAGGGCCAGACTGAGTCAATCCCCATCCGGCGATAGGAGCCGCCGAAAGGCAGACTGCAATAAGAGAAAAAAAAATCACTATCCATAAAAAAAGCATTGCGATGGGATTCTTGCGGATTTTGATTGTTTATTTTGGGCGACACAGCTTTACTGCGGGCTTATTTTGACGACCTTTTCATGTGCTCTATTGGTTTTCATCACTTTATTTTAATGCGATTCTTGCTTCATTTATGCCATTCAATTTTATCCTAGTTTCTTGTCATTATATCTGTTACCGTATTATGTTTTGTTTTCTTTCTTTTCCCCCCGACGGCTACAAGTTATGAGACTTTAGGATCTGGGTTTGCTTTTGATTCTTGTCAAATCATGTATGCTACCCATCACTTGGTTGACCGTGTCTTTTTATGGGTGTCATTATCTTGTTATGATTATGTTGACTTGCGCTTTTAAGAAATGAGGTCATGCCGCTATCGGATGGGCAAGGCACAAGGAAATATCAAAATTGAACCTGGTTCGATGGAAGGGTGATTTCTTTGGGGTTTCGCTGTCTTGCCTTTTCTCTGTCGCTTTTTTCTCAGTCCTTGCTATTCCGTCATGTGCTTGCTCTAGTATGAATTCAAATTTGCCTTTAAATCATGGTCTGCATACGCGGATAACTCCTCCGTGGCAAACAGGACGTCGTATCTCAACTTGTTCATCGACTCAACTCAAAGTGTCTTGAACATTCATTTGTCATTAGACATATCCGGTTTCCATCTGTCCCATTCCAGTTTTGGTTTGTTCTCTCCCATTTTTAGTACCCATGAATACCCATGCAATCCAGTTATATGCGAAGCAGATATAGATCCCTATCCCCAAGACATGTTTACAGCTTCCAGGGCCTTCTTGGCCATCTGGAGCGCACCCTCAAACGTGCGGTGACCGCCGATGAAGCCCGACGCGTGGATGAAGACTGCACCAGGCACCACAGCGCCATCGAGGATCTTGTCGAGCGCGTCGTCGCGGTGGCCGCGCCATGCCTCGGGAAGCGGCTTGCGGCTCTCAAACGAGTCCTTGGCCGCCGGCACACACTGCACCCGCCACCGCTCCTCCTTGTCGGGGTACAGCACGTAAAGCACCTTGTTGCCGTCGTTGGCCTCGCCCTCCAGCGTGTATAGGTGGTCCTTCCAGGGGCACGACTGGTTGCGGAAGATGAGCAAGCGGCCCTCGCTGTCAAACTCGCCGCGGGCATCAAAGGCCGCCTTGACGAGGCTGCGTGCTGGCAGCCAGCCGTTCACGAGGTAGTGCAGCTCGCGGTCAAACTCCTCGCCAATGCGTGCGCTGGCCTTGACAAAGCGCGCATCCTCAGACGCTTGGTCCTGGTCTGCGTCGTTCCACTGGGCGTTGTAGCGCCCGACCACGGCGCCCAGCGTGAAGCCGCCGTCCGTGTACCGCTTGGCGATGCCAGCACCGCCGTTGCCCGGCAGCAAGCTCGGCCGGGTCGTAGGCGTCGATGCCATTGTCGTGGGCGTCGAGTGCCTCGATGAAGCCCGTGTACAGCTTGTTGTACAGCAGGTCCACGTCAGCCTCGACGGTCGCCGCATCGGCTACCGTGTCGACCGCCGCCTTCTGCTTCTGCAGCAGCTCTTGCACACCCCGCTCAACAATTCCGCGGCCAAAGTGCATGTACACAAGACCTGCCGACGAGAGCTTGGTGGGACGGCCTGGGAAGGTTGTAGTGAAGCCCGCTGGTGGTGGTCGAACCGGAGCTTCTCCGCATCGTACTCG
The DNA here is from genome assembly GCA_016097085.2 of Sporothrix curviconia. Classification (NCBI taxonomy): domain Eukaryota; kingdom Fungi; phylum Ascomycota; class Sordariomycetes; order Ophiostomatales; family Ophiostomataceae; genus Sporothrix; species Sporothrix curviconia. The sequence continues at coordinate 9,100 of JADMNF010000210.1, forward strand.
CCGCCAACATCGACCACCGTATGGCTCTCGCTAGCTTGGCCGGGTCACGCGTGCGCACCAGGCTGGAGCTTGCGTAGTCGGGGACATGCTGCCGCAGCATGTGCACAGCAGGGCCTCATCGGCGTGGAAGTGACCATTGTGTGTGGCAATGGTGATACTGTCCGTCTTGAGACGCTTGGCGGCCTGGTCAGCCATGGTTACGAAGGATCGGCGGCGGAACAAATGAAGCATAACCGCGTGTGTAGGGGTGACACGTAGGACTATGGCCGTCCTAGAATTTGAGGTTTGAAAATGGCAAGATGTTGGTGTAAGTCATGGGGTTTGAACCTTTTTTCAGAGGCTCAAAAAGCTGTATCAAAGCTCAAAGGCCAATCGTCGGGCTTCTTTAGAGGGTGATGTAAGAAAAGTAAGAGCACCAGAGCCTAACCGTATACAGTTAGTTTTACACACACGTGATCATCACTGTATTTGTCTGCTGACATAACGATTTCGGTGGATAAATGGATGACCTAAGCGGACAGGTACAAACCAATGGAATCGCACTCCCTAGACAGGCACTGAAAAGGAAGGCACGTCTTGCTACCATAGCACAGCTGTCGGCTCTTTCTTGTGATGGAAACTCCTAGCGCGGCTGGAGCCTCTTCTGCTCTTGCCTTTTCCCGCGTGTTTTGGCCTCTTGTGGTGCATCCTCCCTTACTTTCGTCGTTTTTGCACGTCGTCACTCGTTCTCCCCCCATTCACCTCCGCGCCGTCTGCCAACATCCCCCTCGCGACCGAGCATATAAGCCATCGACCATCAGCGGGCTGGCATCTCTTTACTTTTCTGCTTTTGTGTCCATCTCCACTTTTGCGCGACATCATCCGTCAACTTGGTCTGCATCACGACTTCAACCGCATCTCGACCTCATCCCCGACAGCTTGGGCCAGGAAAAGCAGGTGGTTTTTGTTTAGTGCTCACTTGCATTGGCATCAGATACACTTTATTGGCTTCCAGTCTCGATTCTGACGCGCATCGCGACAAGACTTTCGCGAAACACCGCGATTCGCGCACCCCCTTTCTTTCCACACAGATTGCCCGTTATGGACGGCGACAGCGCGGCCACATTACGAGTGGTCAAGATGGAGGACGCGACGCCATCAAATGCACACGGTGCTGACTCGCTGTCCATTGCCGTGGCCAAGGATGCGGGCGCGGCCGGCGACGAGCCTGCCAAGGGCAAGCCGTACCGGTCGTGGAAGAAAAAGTTTCACAAGCTGCGCGTCGATTTCGATGTGAACATGGAGACCAACGAGAAGCTGCACAAGGAAGAGACCATTGCCCTGCAGACGACGAAGCGGCTAGCCGTGGAGATTGAGTGAGTGGCTTTCCCCATGCCGGGCCATTTGTATAGCCATTCGACAGCAACCCAAGCGTTTGCAGCTGAACATGACTGACTTTTTTTTACAGCCGGATACTTGACCTGCTCCTTGACATCAACAACACACCCCAGATCCCCGGCTCCAAGCGCATCGATCTCAGCCTGCCACGGTTCAAGAGCAGCCCGGCCCTGGACATTGACATAGAGGGCGGCTGGGAGCGGAGATTTGTTGACCCAAAGAACCCCAGCGCACCACCCCCGGAACCCGCAGCGCACTCTCTGAAGGCTCTCCTCGCAGACGTGCCGCATCTCGACCTCGCCGATACAAGCAAAAAGTACCCTTCGCGGCTCATTGACCTGATTGCGACCGACGACAACAAGCTGGCCTTTACACCCCCCGACGTCCGGCCGGCGGCCAAGAAGCAGCTACAGCCGCAGAAGAAGCTGTCATCCATGTACCCCGAGAGCTTCCTGACTGCTGACGACATTGATAACTACCTCTGGGACACGGACCGCAACGTGGCCGGCCGTGCAATCCTGGCCAACGGCAACCCTCCCCGATGCTGCGACCATGGCACCCTTTGCTCACACCCCGATACGCACATTTCGCACATTGGTAATGGCAGTGCATCATGGGAGGAGCTCTTCAACCGCAGCATTGTCGAGAGCGACCTGCCCAAGATGGTCAACACCACACCGTTCTGGTGCACGACCAAATACCATTGCCAGGAACCCTACCAGTGTCTACAATTGGCTGCGTGACAACGCCCCAAGGCTATCTTCCTTCAGGAGGGCGAAGCTACAGCCCAAGCGGCGGCGGCGGCAGCAGCTGAAAAGGAAAAGGAGAAGGAAGCCAACAGCGGCGGCGCCGACAACTACCACTACTACGCAGGCGGTGCTAATGGTACCGGCGGCAGCAAGCGCAAGTCGACGGGCGCGGGAGCCGTCAAGAAGCCTCGCGGTGGGCGGGTGTCTGCTATTGGTTCCACGGGTGCCCGTGGTGGGAAGCGGGCCAGCGGCGTCACGTCGGCCATTTCCCGCGAGGTGTTTGCAGACGACGGCCCTGCAGAGGCAGACTGTCCGACGACCTCTCGCCGCGGAACGCAACCAGCGCCTCGGCGGCAGCAGCAGCAGCATCGTCGTCGTCAGCCGCGGCGGCAAGCGGAAGCGGACCCTGGACGACGACTCAGGATACCGGTCCAAGACGGTGCAACTGCGAGCAGCAGTACACGCGCCTACAAGAGAAAGCGCAAGAGCGAGAGCGGCAACGCCGACGACGACGACGCCGACACGTCTGTCCTGTCGGCTACAAAGAAGCGGCAGCGCAAGAGCGACGCAGGGGGCGATACAGAGGTCGAGGGCGGTTCCGACGCGGGTGAGCCTGCAAACGAGGATGTGGAGGTGGGCGATGCGGACCACGACGGTAGCTCTGTCGAAGCGTAAAACTTTTCACATTTTACATAATGCCACCTGAGCGAGATATGGACGGTAGTCGCTTGGGGCTCGCAAAAAATGCTTGTTGGGTTGAACCGGTCCTCTTATTTCTGTGTTATTTTTTTGCATTCATATTTTCTGCTGCTATTTGGGTTTCCCTGGGGTCTGGATAGGCTACATCACTATTACTTTCATTGAACTGGTTGTGTTTTGCTCCGTCTTTCCCTGTTTGATTGTCCAATCAGGCCAATATTGAATGTGAGGCATGTACCTTTGTAGCATGATATACTTTATTCATGCCCGGATCGGACATACAAGCACAGCCGCAGAGTAGATCAACGAGGGGGAAAATGACATTCATATAACAGCGCATGTATGGTGCGTATCTACAGGCAGAACCTAGATGACAAGAAAACGAAAAGACAACGCGCAGCGTAGGTACACAACAGAACGCACACAAGTGGGATCACCCGTACTGGGACTTTGGACCTTTCTTTCCAAATCCCTCCAGTCTAGCAATCCGTCTATAGGCACCTCTTTGGCAGTCGACCTAGGCATGCGTCCAGAGGAAGCGTGCCCTGAAGTCCTCTCTCTTTCCTTCATTTTAAATGTGCCGTCACTTTCTGTACCTGGCAGGAGAATCTAATGTCTCTTAAGAAGAAAAAAAGCAAAACAGGAAGCGTGGGTCAGAACGCGTATGAAATAAGAAGAACGTGCAAGAAATGAATTTCCAAATCTTGTCATTATTTTTTTCGCCTCTTTCCCAGAACTCGCTGTCTCATGCCAGTCTGGAATTTGAAAACCAGGTTGACCAAATGCGGAAAGCTGGCTGGGCATCAGGAGAATGGCAGTGATGGAAAATCCAGAGATGGACAATGGTCTGTATATGTTCGATCTTATTATTCCAAATATGACGGTGAATATATGGACCGGCAGTTCGGCCGGCCAATCCAAAGAGGATGGGGGTAATCGTGGCTGGGTTGAAGTAAACTGCGGGGGTGGGGCGTTCTTCATATGTGTCTATGGTCGGATGTCGTCGTGAACGATTTCGAGTGTTGCGTAACGAACGGATTCGTGGCGTCAAGGGTATGATAAAGGTCGGGAGAGTCGTGAGAAAAGAGGAAGATGTGGAAGGAGAAAGGGCGAGAAGAGCTAATGAAAGACCGGGCCGCTCTTCGTAAATAGAGCATTGGAAAAGATATCATAAACAAAACAAACGGTCTACTCTTTCACAGCCCATCGTGGTGGAGGGCCTTGGTCGTGATCCATCGTTCTAGTATGCCTTTTTTTTATTTACAAATCTCCGCTTACAGCTTCTCCTGGAGGCTGCGGCGAATGCGGCGCTCGACAGCGTTCATGTACTCGGTCGTCGTGACGTAGTCCTCACGGCCGGTCTTGCCGCAGGCCAGAGCCAGATCCTTGGTCATGATGGCGTCAACATCGACGGTGTCAATGCAGGCGCGCTCCAGGGCGTCGGCGAAGGCAACCAGCTCGGGGGTGTCGTCGAGCTTGCCACGCTGGGCTAGACCACGGGTCCAGGCGAAGATGGAGGCAATGGGGTTGGTGGAGGTCTCACGGCCCTTCTGGTGCTCGCGGTAGTGGCGAGTGACGGTGCCGTGGGCGGCCTCGGACTCGAAGGTCTTGCCGTCGGGGGTGATCAGGACCGAGGTCATCAGACCCAGGGAGCCGAAGCCCTGGGCAACAATGTCGGACTGGACATCACCGTCGTAGTTCTTCAGGGCCATGATATAACCGCCCTTGCTCTTGATCATCTGGGCGACCATGTCGTCGATCAGGCGGTGCTCGTACCAGATGTTCTTGGCCTCGAACTCGCCTTGTACTGCTTGTCGTACAGCTCCTGGAAGATGTCCTTGAAGCGGCCATCGTACTTCTTGAGGATGGTGTTCTTAGTGCTCATGTACAGGGGCAGGGCCTTGTCCAGAGCCATCTTGAACGAAGCGTGGGCAAATCCCTCAATGCTCTCGTCGGTGTTGTACTGGTCTGGGCAACACCACCGCCGTTCTTGAAGTCGTAGACGGCAATCTCCTCAGCGGCACCGCCGTCGGCCGGGGTGTAGACCATGGAGAGCTTGCCAGGGCCGGGGTGGACGCGGTCCTTGGCGCGGTACTGGTCACCAAAGGCGTGGCGGCCAATGATGATGGGCTTCTCCCAGCCGGGCACGAGGCGGGGGATGCGGGGGATGACAATCGGCTCACGGAAGACGGTGCCGCCGAGAGCGTTGCGGATCGTGCCATTGGGCGACAGCCACACTGAGGAGTAGGTTAGCAGGAGTCTTGAGTTTTGCAAAAATAAATAAAAATAAAAATAAAAATAAAGCGAGCTGAGTCTCCCACTCTCGCTCGAAAATGGCAACTTACTCTGCTTCAGCTTGAACTCCTCAACACGAGCCTCGTCGGGGGTGATGGTGGCGCACTTGACACCGACCTGGTACTTGATGATGGCCTCGGCCGAGTCAATGGTGACCTGGTCGTTGGTGGCATCACGGTGCTCCAGACCCAGGTCAAAGTACTTGAGGTCGATGTCGAGGAAGGGCAGGATCAGCTTGTCCTTGATGTCCTGCCAGATGATGCGGGTCATCTCGTCACCGTCGAGCTCGACAACGGGGTTGACAACCTTGATCTTCTTGATGGGGGCGGCCGAGGCCACACCGGCTTGCTGGGACGCCATGATAGCAGAGGTAAGAGTCGGACGACGAGTAGCAAAAGTGGTGAGAGAGGCGGCTCTGCGCGTGGTGTTGATGGTGGTAGAAGAGGGTGAGGAGAAAGTACGAGTAGAAGTGGAAGAGAAAAGGTGGAAGAGAAAGATTTGGAGGAAAGGCTTAAAACCGGGCCGGCAGCAAGAGCCCGTCGGCTGGCAACAGACGAACGGAGGAGCAGCGAATTCATATTTGCAAGGAGGGGGGTGAGGTACGCGAGAGGCAATGGGTGGTGGTGGTGGTGGTGCGTTTGTCAACGAGACGAGACAAAAGGGGAATAAGAAACGGCCAGGGTGGTTTGGCTCGTCTGGGCAGGCTGGTTGGTCTGAGCCGGGGAAAGATCCAAAGGCTGCTTCCGTGAGCTGTTCCGGGGTGTGTTCCGCAAGTCTGCAGCGCGTGTGAGAGTTGCGAAATTGATCCGACGCTATTGGATCCGGGACAAAACCATGCAAAACAGGATCAAACAGCTCGTCGAGAAGTTCCGCAAGTCGAGAGCCTTAGCCGAGGATCAACACGGCTAGATATACCGTGCTGGAGGACTAGCTTGGGATGTAGAGGTTTTTTTGGCTGAAAAGAAATACTAATAGGCAGCGAGGAGCCAGTCGTGGGACGGAGGGGCGCAGGGCGGGAGAAAGTTTTTTTTCCCCTCGTTCTTTTCTCCCCTGTTTTTTTCGACTTAAAATGGAGATAAACGATAGCCAGCGCAGCGCAACGCGTTTCGGTGATGATTCAATGCCGTCGGAAAGGCTAACGGCGGTTTAGCGGGGAGGCCACGGAGGCGTATCGGCAAGTATAGCGTGGCCTGGGCGAGCGAGGGGTTGTTTGAGGAAGGTGTATGCGCAGTGTGGAGGGGCACCGGAGACACAGTGATGACACGATGCGATTGAAGCCAACGGGGCGATGGCAGCACAAGAACACGACGACAGGACGTCAAGATGTGGTGTTTTCGACAGAAGAGCCTCACGACTTCGGTGGCGGAGCCGAGCAAAGGGACAGGACAGGTGGTTGGTTGGGAGCCGCGAGCGGCGCTGTGTGATGTAGCGTGCGGGTATTCCTTTATTCAGCACACGGCGGATGCGACATCGGCCAACGCTGCGATTCGTAGTTTAGTTTCGGTTTTTAGGCGGTTTTTGGTGCAGCTTGCGGTGCAAGCGACAGCAGGAAAGCAAGGAAGCAGGGACGGACACCAGGGACAGTAGGGGCAACGCAAGAGGGTCTTTTGTGAATTGTCTGCGGGTTCATGCCTCTCTTCTTCTTTCTTGCGGCTTTCTCCACAAAAGGACGATGTGGCTCAGGCACCGATTGGGGAGGACGGTAAAGGGTACTTGCGTCTGTGGATTCCTCGGTCAAGTACCGAGCACGAGTAGGAAATGCGTAAGGCGAAAAGCAAGGGCTGTGGTAGGGTGTCAAGTCTGAAGCTGGGCTGTTTTGTGCAATGTTTTTTTGTTCTAGGTTCGTTCTCGAGAGACATTTGGGGAAGCAGCGGGAAAATATATCTTCGGGCAAGCACATTATCTCCTACGTGGAAACATGGCCGTGTGTGGAAGGAACAAACGGCATCTCCCTGGGCATCTGACCTGGAACGAGCCAGAGAAAGAGCAAAAGACGCGATGCGGTCCTCTACGCAGGGTTAAATCGAAGAACAGACAGGCACGGGATAAGGAGGGGAAGGAGGGGTTCGGCCGGCGCGGGCAAGCGCATGGGTGCTCCTGCCCTGCGGGGTGAGAGCGGCCCTCCAGCAGTGAATGCATCTCGCGCGTCTCACCCATCCAGGCTCGACGTGGGGTGAGAAGCAAAAACAGGAATGATGGCAAAGCAGATCCCTACGAGTAGGAGAATTCAACGGTGTAGTCTCGAGGTTATTTGGCGGCCATTTTGTGCAGCGTTCAAAGCTGGTGGTTGCACACTTTCCTCTTTGGTCGGCTTGTCCTTTCCAGAGTTCCCCGCATTTGCTCGGTGGCTCCTTTCCCTTTCCTGCGAGCACCAACCATTTTACCCCGTACAAGGCAAGTCCTACTAAACAACGACGGCAGAAGAGGAAGGCACTCACGATCGAATCGTACATGTACATTGCAGCCAATCCCCGAGCCACCGCGACATGACAAACGGTTGCATGGGACGCGAAACGTCAGACCAGCAGAAGCGTAAGAGGCAAGAGACAGCGGTGCGACGACAATCCTGTCCGACTGAATAGCAAAAGAGCCTTGCAGGACATCTATATCCGCGATATGTACGAGTACGATGTAAGTTTGCGATGTAGTTCCTTTTTGAGTGTTGGCAATTACCCCTCGTTCGCTTGTCTGTCGCTCGACAAGAACACGCTACTGCCGGCCACCACCTGTATGGCGTGCATTTCCACTTGCAGGCGGTGTCGCAGGGGCCGTGCCAGCAGCCCGGGGTAAAGCGTATGTACGACGGACGTCGGAGCTGGCCTCGTTTTTGCTCTTTCCCCTCCCCAGCCCCTCCTTCCTTCCCCACACAGGCGTGGGACAACTCTGGAAGGAAGTATTACTCGTATGCAGGGAAGCGCAGCGCTGTGCTACGGTATGCGCCGCAGGACCATTGTCCGTCTATCCGCTCTTCGGGAGTCGGGTGGGTCCTCCACATACATAAGCTTGGCTTCCAAAGTGCAACCTATGAGAACCCGACTGGACCGGCCGTTCCGTCAGTCCCGTAAACATCTACCAGCGAACAGCTGTATTTTACTTTATATCCGCAACCTTCGAGGACATTAGGAGCCATTTCGCCCCTTTTTGAAAGACCCGCCTTGTGTTTGGTTTGATGGCTCATTGTTTCGAACATCCTCATAGGCCCCTCGTTGTGTCTGACAGCTGCCAAACCGGCTCGGCAGGTCTGCCCTCTTTACTTCGTACAATGGTACATGGACCGGTTCGGCTTGGCCCATTTAGGCATTGACCGGAAGGTGGCGGGCGGGCGGTCCAAGCGCCGAGCGAGTAAAGAAAAATGGACAGCATTCCATATAGCAGCACAAGTAGTCGGAAGCTCGCAGAAACGATGTGGCATATTACTATCCCTCAGGAAAGGCGTAAAATCCTTCCCCTTGTACGGAGTATTGCTCCGTATTTTGTCCAGTCGTTTCAGTCTCGCAGCTAGCGTAGCCACGGGAATAATATGCCGACCGTCGCGGAGAGGCCGCAAATACATGTGCATACCCATACATGTACAAGAAGCTTCGGGCGCCTTATTATCTTTTTTTTACTGGATCCCTCGTGGTAAATGCAGCCGGTCGGCTGTTGGTGCACGTTTTCTTTTTCGTAACCAGCTATCTGGCAAGGGCCAGCGATCCGGCGAACGGAGTATGAAGGACACCACACAAACAGGTGCACGCCAAAAACTCTCCAATGCAGACGCATGAGTCGCCGAAGAGATTCGGCAATGTCTCTTCTGCGGCCCGTCTCGCTCTTCTTTTCCTGCAGCCTGACCGGAGCATCTCGCTAGGCACAATCATGGTTTTGGTTTGGCCTTGGAAAATCCAAAGTCTCCGTCCACAACGCCGGATGCTGGCCTCAGAGACGTCCGGCTATATGCAGGTAACGCCTGCCAAATCAGATGGCATGCAATGCAAAGCATATCTGTATTGCATATAGGCGTTATGAGTGGCTTACATGTAGCATGCATAGTCTCGCACGCAGTATGGAGTGTGTTCGTCTGAAATAGGAAGCTTCCTGCGCTTATCTCTTTTGTATTTAACTCTCTCGGTTGCCGCGGTTTCCCTCTGGCCGCTTCGGCTTTATATACCTACACATCCACCTGGCTGCGTAAAAGAAAGCGGCGACGGTGCAGCAAAAAAGACAAGCTGACAAGGTAAACGCAAAAGTTCTAATGAAGGCTGCATTGATTGGGCGATCAAATTTTTTGTCCAAGCAAAGAGGCTTGATGTCGGCCGTAAATACGTAAACACTATATAACGCAGAATCAACCAAGATAGGGTCGTGACATAATCTCGAGAGACAATCAATATAGAGGAAGAAGGAAAAAAGGGATAGCAAAACAATTCTCAGAAAGCACCAGCAAAAACGATGCCGAGCAATCTGAGACAGGACAGAAACCAGTTACATTTGTATCCAAGAGGAATACGGACAGACGTACATATGAAACGGAAACAAAGAAAGAAAAAAAAGCTCCCAATGAACAAAATAAAACCAGGCTGGGGCGCATCTGTGCGGAAGGAAAAAAAAGCCAACAGACCCAGAAAGCCGACCGGAGCATCAAGACACACTGCATGCTGCTAGATGCGGACGGAAGCGGCATATAAATTAATATGTACCTTTCTCCCAACACCGTAGGCTCACTCATACGTTCCGGGATAATACTGTCCAGACACCCAATCCGTGTTGCTGCCAGCGTTGACATCATGTCTGCATTCGATGGCACCACTGCATGGTCGCCGGCCGCAAAAGAGGCCCGCTGGTCTCGAATGGCCTTGCGAGGCTCCTCAATGCTGCCCTTGCAGCTTGGGCATGTCCAGCCGCGCTCAGCGATGCTCACACGCTTAAGGCACCGCGCAGCAGCGCCACCAGGACGCGTCGGTTTTGCAGTTTTGGAGCTGCTCCTCCTGCTTCTGCTTCTTGTCCTTTTTATAGTCTTTGCGCGGCCGATGCGGACGCCATATTGGGCGACGTTGACCGGTGGGCGTTGCTGCCACGCTTTAGGAGGTCCTCGAAATGGTACTCGCGCAGGTGTTCGCGATAATGGTCCTTGCGGTGGAAGGGAGTAGAGCTGCGCGAGCACTCTGCATAGTCGCAGAGAAACTGCTCCTTCTTGTCAGCATCTGTGTGGATATGTCTTATATGCCCGCTCGAGATCTGCCATTCGCGTAAAACGCAGGACTTCTGCAAAGCGGGTCCTTGCAGATCAAACTCCTTTTTGGCCCTGCCATGCTGCCGCTCTCTGCACTACAACTTCCACTGCTGGCCGAGCGATCTGGCTTGGGATTGTGGCCTTCGTGGCCTGTAGTCGTACTGGCACTGGCACTGTCTTTGCCTTTGTTGCTGCTCCGCCGGCCGGATGCGGTTCCCCGTTTGTGCCGGCCGAGGCAATGGACAGCTCGCCTCCTCCTTGGCTTCTTGTGCTGACCTTGTAGGGCATAACAAAGTCATCCATGTCGCCGTGGCTCGTGTCACCACTTGTGGCAGTTTGGTGCTCGCAGCGGTGCTGGAAATGCGGGCTGTCTTGGGAACTTTCATTGGTGACGGCAGCTGCAGACTGGGTGTGTGGTCCATACTCGGCACCGTCGACCAGCTCGGGAGGTCCGCATCAAGAGAGAAGTAGACTCCGCTGGTCGCGTCATCATGTGGCGAGTGTCCGCCCAGGCCCAAATCTGCTCTCTGATACATAATCTGCGGCGAAAGACTATACGACCTATATAGTATCAGTCAGTACAGAGACCATAGTTGACACACTCTAAAAACACATCTGTTCTTTGAGCCCTCTGTTGATATTCATAGCCATCCCCATGTGAAAGCAAAAGCTGTACATGTATTTTCTTTTTTTTTATAAAAAATGTTCTTACCTGGAGTTCTGCGTGTCTTCGTCGCCATTTCTTGAAGGGGACGTCAGCCATGTGGGCTGAGATGTATAGAGGTCAGACAGCGGCGAGTGGCCCGTCGCGGCCTGGCCGCTGTAGCTGCCGTACATGTCACAGATTCCGCCCCTGCTGTGCCCAGGGCTGTGCCAAGGTATGTGCGCGAAGAGTGGAAAGTCCTGCGCGGTGTGGCCGCCATGGGTGTATCGGTGTGTTCCGTAAATGCTGTTGCATTGCTAGTGTCCAGAAAGTCACCAAAGTTGCTGCCGTTGAAAGCTCGTGCGGAAGTTGCTGCTCGTTCCCTGTGCTGTGCTGAATGCCGTCAGAGGCGAGGTAGCACCAGCACTGCAGACAGAAAACAGAGGCGATTCCCCCGAGGCCCTACTACTTGTCTCCAGCATGCTGGCCAGATATAATGAGTCGCTTGATGTCGGACTGGTGGTACACGCGAAAAATGCCGGCACATCGAGTGTCGGGTTCGACATCATACCGGCACTCGTGCTCTCAGTTCCCAATGACAGGCGGTTGTGGGACTGGTCCTCCATGGTCACTTCCGGCATATACATGTTGTTGATGCTATTCATCTTCGTTGCGAATAATCTTCGACTTGATCGTGGTGTTGAAGTTGGTGTATAACTGAGAGGGTTCTGGGTTCTTGACTTGTTGAAGGAAACGAAACACCTAATACCAAGGCCACAAAAAAGCGAGAGAGAAAAGCGTGTGCTGCATCTGCGTAAATGCAGAACACTTTTGTATGAAATGCTTTTTAGGCGGCCCATGAAATCCTTTCTGCGGGTTTCTCGGGCTGCACGAAAATTCCGGAATACCCAGAGTTGCCTGGATCGTTGACTTCGTCGAAAGGAGGCTGTAGCAACTGTCGTTTAAGGCTGGAGTTAGCCGAGAAAAGGCGAATATTGTGCGATTTCAGAGAGAACGGCCGATAAAAACAGAAGTAAAGGGGGAAAGGCAATGACCGGGCTGAAGAAGCTGGCTGAAAGAGGACCAAAGACCAGGCGGATGGCTTGGAGATAAATGAAAATGGCAAAGCGTGAAGAGAAGAATGACAACAAAGAAAGGGCAGAAATGAAAAGAAAGACTCGTCGATGGAAAGAAGGGACGGAATGCGAGTGTGTAAGTAGGAAAGAAGCTACACTTTGGAGTGCTAGGACTGCACAAGTCCAAATGATGGGAGGCAAGCGGTAATGTGAAACTGATACTGCTGTTATTAAAACAGCTATGGCAAAGAATGAGACAGAGTAAATAGAGCAGACGCCGAGGAAGGGGCTGTAAAAAGCACAATAGCGATACGGGGTGGGACAAAGTGTTGCCGCACATGCAGAGAGGGGGCGTGGATTTTGAGTACTGTAGGCTGTAGGTAAGATACCAAGATCGAAGAGAGTCCAGGAGCGTGTTCGTTTGTTCGTTATAACGAGGCTGACAACACGCAAACACGGCCGCGGCCAGCTGCAAACACGGCAAACACGGCAAAGCGGCTTAAAAGAAGGGTGCGCAAAATATACAAACTGAGAGACTGCCAGTAGGCGACGTGGGTAAACAAGAGAAACAACAATGATAAAAAATATCTGAAGGTATGTTGTGGTTGGAAATGCTGGGGAACGAGACGAAGAGTACGCGCGGAGACTTTAACCGTGACAGTTGGTATGAAAGAGATATCAAAGACCGGCAGAAGATCTGTAATTTTAGAATTTGTTTCTTTCCTTCCGGTGTTCCAGTCTCCGTTCCCTCTTTTTTTCCTTCTCTGACCTCACGCACCAGAGGCCTCAGCCACTGACCCTAAAAGGTTTCCAGAACAGGTGCTTATTGGTATTAGTCGATCAAATCGTCCATGCTGCGACGCCATGTCATAAAACGGCTGGTATGGGACAATGAGACAAGCTAGGCGCCTTCTTTTTCTCCTTCTAGAAATGTAACATTTCGAGTAGCCCGAAGTCGCGGCCAGTGTTGACGACTGTGGTTGTCAGATCATGGAAAATGCACAAGGGAAGGCATATTTGAAAATTCAATCCATGGCCGACAAGTAGGAACAGATGAGGCTCAAGCCCTGAGACTTCTGTGCCAGACCGCCCCTGAGTCGGCCTATGGTATGCCCATACGTCGACGATGCTCCCCGGAGAAACGGTCTAGAAGGCGACGGCGCGACGGGGAAGGAGGGACAGCGCCTCCATGCTGTGAGAAAATATGCTTGGCGCTGGAGTTGCTGCAAGGGCTCTATTGGCAGAGATGTCTACATAGAAACTGCTCGGGTGAGAAGCATAGCACAGCAAGAAAGGACGCGAAGATGGGGGGTGAGGTGTGTGTGTGTGGGTTGGGGGGGGGGGGGGGGGGTGCCGCGCCGAACCCCCAGCCAAGACAAATATAAAGTAGAGCGGATTATACTTCATACATGTGCATGTATGTACCGATATTATCGTAAGTCTTTTTCTGTGCAGAACTGCATGGGAAAGGAAGAGAGAAAAGACGAGAGAGGAGGAAAGACGGTGGAGTGTGGAGCAAATGCCCGGTTGTTTCATTTCTGGGAAAGGTGAGCATGCAAGATACAGCGAGCCGCAAACAGATGCAAGAAAACAGTATCAATGAGCGAGACGTCTATTGCAATGAGGCTAGATGAGGAGAGGGAGAGAGAGGCGGGGAGGTTCGGGGGGGGGGGGGGGGGGGGCCGTGGTGTGGCCGTGAGGGGTGTAAACAAAATGCACATATTGAGGAGCGTTTTGAGTCGTGCATGCCACCTTTATGAAAGGCTAGCCAGCGAGATGCCAAGCCACTGTTTCCAGCCAACGGACAACAGCTGCATGGCGGCTGAGAGCTCCGAAAATGGCGAGCTCTTGCTCTGATGGTGCCTGTGTCAAAGGAAACGAGGAGATTCCGCATCTTCAAGTTGTCGTTGAAACACGATAGTAAGATACATGTACATGTACGTACAGGAGGCAGTGCCGTCCGGGAACGTGTGACTTTCATTTGCGAATGGAAAGGACCTCGCTCGTTGTCAGACCTGTAATACATGCAATAGATCTTTAATGTAGTTGGGATAGACATGGCACTTGCCGCAGCACCGAGAGATCCATTCGCAGCGCTCGACGATCGTCTCGGGAAGCAGGGTTCCTAGTCAACCACGTACTCGTAGCTGTACAGAGTAAGAAACAGGGCAGCAGGATGGCAGTCTAACGGGATGGCAGAAGGGATACGAGATAACTGTGGAAACGGTGGAAACAAAGAGACCAGAAGAAGAGAAGTGGGAGAAAGGGGGGAAAAGGCGATGACGAAGGGCTGAGCACGCTCACACTGCCCCCTTATGGAGAAGCTCGAGAAGGTTTGGTGGCACACCTTCCAGATCCGCGGTAACATACCGCCCACAGACTAACTCCTTCCAGGAAAGAAGACGACACTCGGAAAAGAGAAAAAGACCGGTCACGGAGGGAAGGTGCGCTGGACTTTGGCCACTTTGACCCATATACTCCGACATTACAAGTTGCCCAAAGGCCCTTCTTTCCCTACTCGTATACGGTGAGCCACGTACCATTGCGTTGTCAGTAGTATCGCAGCTCAACGGAAGGTACACTGAACGTCCCTTCCATGCTGAGGACCATCCACCGTTGGCCGGAAAGATGCAGGCGGAAGGCACGATGGGCACAGGAAGCAAGCGGTGAGCAAGCAAGCGACCATTGTCAGGCGACGAGGCATCCACGGCCAATACAGAAAGTTGCAGAAAACAAGTGCACGCATACGCATATAACATGTACTTCGTCTTCCTTGCGCACATGAGCGGGTCGGTTTGTTTGTTGTATGCCTTGCTTGGACGCCTAGCTGTCTGCCTTCTTGACTGGCCAATGAATATGTAGCATTTTGGTGCTGTGGCGGCAGGAGTGTGGTGTGTGCGGCTGGATGGGGAAAGACCACCCGGCAAGATGCGGGCTGGGACGTGCATGCGGCAAGTGCGGACGTTCACCAGGATCAGAGAAGGAAAGAAGAAATGCCAAAAAAGAAGTAAAAAGAGAAGAAGGAGGAGAGGACATCCGGAATGAATGGGCACGAAAGAAACTCTCCTGTGGACTAACAGGCCCTAATACTACGGAAACTCACCCAAAAAGGCAAGTACAGAGAGTACGGAGAGTACGGAGTGAGAGAAATATGTACTGCCTTTTGACATCAGAGGCATCAAGCACAGGCCCGTTTTGAGAAAACCCCGCAGAATTAAAATGAGGTGAAACAAAAATAGACAGCGGCCGATATCATGGGCCTGTTTGGATGAAAGCGCTCCCTCACGTCCCTCGTCGAAATAAGATAGAGATCAACTGGCGGAAGAGGATTGCGTTCATACGCGCTCGTGCCCCCTTGGGGCCAATGCCGTCCAGTCCTCTGAAATGGATTGCAGCGTGTGGGAGTCGTTGAAAAGTATTACGTCGTAAAGTTGGACGGGCAGTGGCGGTTGGGCCAGTCACGAACAAGACCCTGGAGGACAAGGCTGAGCAACGACTCTACGAAATACTCGTACAGGTACGATAATAAGTGGGGCATATTGCTTTGTGGGCCATTACTACACTAACACGAGCAAGTCGGGTTATTGTGGTTCTCACCAAGAGTGAGGCTGTGCACTCCCAAGCTGCATACGAACATCACCTTTTCCCCTCTTTTTCCCTCCCTTTTGTCGTTTGGGTCGGGGCCTACCCGGCCTGCTGCAGGTCTAATGTCCACAATTCTAGGCAGCCGCCAAAAGAATGCTCGTGAGTGGTGAACCGGGAGAAAGAAGAAGAAAAGGAAAAAAGGAGAGAAAAAAAGAAAAAAGGACTGTCCCTGCTCCCTCTTATTTCTTGGTAGTCGCCTTTTTATGATGCATTGTCTGAATCCGGAAAAGCCTGCTATGCGCACCACGTTGCCGACCCTATCGAGCCTAGGTCGTGCTTGTGATGCAGGTGCCGGAGGAGGAGGGAGGCTGGGATGGCAGTCGTACGTCCTCGTACGTGTCTTTACGTACTCAGTCTGAATCTCGCTGTTCAACGGCGACACTAGCAGACCATAATTAAGCATAATACAAAAAAGAAACAAGAGAGCCGAAAGGCAGACCAAGGGAAGGATAGGCAGACACGACACAGCCCAAGGTAACAAATGTAAGATACAAAATACAAAGTACAGCATGACAGAATGGTCTGTTTCGGATATCAAGATGCCGTTGAACGACAACCTAAGCCACACAACGTTCCAGCTGTGCCAACCTCCAAGGACACACTTGTTGGGGATTTGCGCCGGCTGGATGTCTAGGGTGAACAAAAGAGTGCAGTAACCATGTGCTCTGTGTTTTTTTTTTCAAAAAAAAAAAATGCATCGAAATTTTGTATGAGGCAACCAAGAAGTTGTCTCTTGTAGCATTTTCTCTTTATTTACTTTTCTTGAATAATAATTATTGTGTACATCACTTTTTTTTTTTTCAAAAAGACTCCAGAGTATTTTGAATAGGATCATATGTCTGCCAGCACAGACGGTGTTGTTCGCCAATGTTGGACAGCTTGTCGGAGACATGTTAACATGCTATTGGTTGGTTAGTTTGAGCCTCAAGAAATGCAGTTTCGAGTTCTTGTACAGCGCACACGGTTTCAGAGCTACTCCTTTTTTGTATCTATATAACAATATGCAAAAAAAGACAGTAATGCAAAGAAAATGATTTCCGAGTCATTTTTGAGTGCACTTTGATAAGCTGTGCACATTTAGGAGGAAATGAGGCGAACTGGAATCTCGAGAAATGCAACTTTGAAAGGGCTTTGAACTGGTGCTGGAGTGATAAATCGATGTGCAAGAATCGATCATCGTGTCGACCACGTCGACCCGTGGCTATTTGTGACGAGCCGAGTCTGTCTATGAGAGTTGCAGAATTAACGCCTGTCGCCTTAAATTCTTGAGGAATAATGTTTTTTAAAAAAATAAAAGATTGCAACGTATTGGCAGTCGCAATTTTCAACAAAGATAGGACTTGCAGGTGTGTGGACTGAAAGAAGGGTTGCATCTCCTTTCTGCAGAAAGAGTCCTGAGCTGTTTTAAGAAAAAAAGTCCCCTTCCTTGGTAATGGCCTCATCCTCCCGTTAATTTTATCCCTATCGGCTGCAGCAGTGCCATGTCGTCGCTGTAAGTCAAGTCTGCCTTGCTCCCTTTTTAAAAATAAAACTGTTGGGAAATGTAGGCAATGGGAGGTTGTGACGGCATCTCTACACACACTAAAAAGGGGTGATGGAAAACAAGGCTTACCATGTGTGATGAGAGACAAGGTTGTGCGAGCTTAATGAATCAAATGTACACACAGGGACAAGGGAAAAGGTGACGGAGCTGTCAAGATAGTAGACAGGGCTGCGTCAAAATATACCACATTTCCATCGGTAGCATATCCCGATTTCAGTTTGTTTACAAAAGAAAAGGAGATAAAAAAGGGGGAAAGGGAAAAAAGAAAGGCGAGCGACTGCTCTGGTGGCCGTACAACGTCACGAGACATCACGAGGCCCATCCTTACAGATGGAGGAGAGAATAGTGTCACGCAAAGGAAGTGACAGGCAGCACAACAAGTCACAAAAACCATACTATCAATGGTCCAGGCATACTCACGGCCATTTAATGGACAGGCTTAGGCTTATTGAATGGAAGAGGGCCAGGTGTGGTAAGAAGAGAACCAGACAGCAGATTGATTGTTGGAAGAAAGAAAATAGATGGGAAGCAAGAGTGGGAAAATATGGGAAAATAACGCCCCCCCCCCATCCTTCCCAAGGCGACCCTTCCTCTCGGCAATAAAAACAAGAAAAGACGTTGAGAAAAGTCAAAACAGGCCCAGAAATCAGATAGACCCCGTGCTGCCAAAGAGTGCCAGAGAGCCGCATAGCAAGACTCGTGAAACAAACCCAAAAGCAATCGAGTTGCCGGTTGGAGCAAATAGAACGACAAGAAAAAGAAAAGACAAAAAACAGACATGTGGTCAAAATACCAGGACACGATAGATGGGGGCTACATTGCTCCAAATTCCATATATCCCACTGTCACTGCCATCGGCAAGAGCGAGGCGAGCAAGCAAACACCACGATGAGCAAAAGCGTCCCAACGGCACCATTTAGCCATTTACACATCATCCTCGAGAAACTTGTACACAAACTTAAAGTCGGCTTTTCTGCGGTTCATCCTATTCGAAGAAGAAAACATTGGTTAGTTTAAGGGGAGGTTTAGACAGATAGGGAGAGGATAGTCGCTTACCATGTGCTCTCGTAGTCAAAGAAGCGGTAGGTGCCTTGCTCGAACTCCTCCGTGATGCTCTTGGGCTCCTCATGCCGCTGGAACCAGGTTTGGTACTGTTTGTGGAAGCGCCAGCTCATATCTTTCAGCGCCTTGGCGGCCAAGTACTGCTGGTACGTTCCCTGCTTGTAGTAGAACACATAAAACAGCGTGTCGGGGTCGATGCGGTTGTACAGCCGGGGATCGTCCAGCAGCGCCAGCGGCTCTTGCGGGTAGTTGGACGTCGAGTGGAACCGAGACTCGGGGACGTAGCGCCGTGGTGGCTCCGAGTCCATCGCCTCGGGCGGGTTGCTTGCTGATGTGGCTAACATGCGGAGCGTGGCGTCCGGCTTGGTCGAGGCCTGGCGGTTCTTAGTCACCTCAAACGACTCGACCAGATCCCGCAGTGATGCAGGCAGGTGGTAGATGGACTCCTCCTCCCGAGGCTCTGGCACTTCTGTCGAAGATTGTGCTGGTGTAAGCTTGGACCCATTTGTGAAGCCGTTGGTTTGCGAGGTTGCTGCTGTAGGTGAAGGAGCAAAAGTTAGCTTTTGTTTATAAATAAAAAAAAGACCCACAGATTGAGAAATTGGGAAAGGCGGGCCGTTGTACCTTTACTGGAAGTAGCTACTGGCTCCGCAGCAGGGGCAGGTGTTGCCGTTGATGACGATGATGCTGCTGCAGCCGCTGTGACCGCCGCGTTCTTGCCACGTCCTAACCGCGCGTTCTCGACCTTGACAGGCATCGTTGCGGCAGGGCCTGTCGCTGTTGCTGGTGCCGCGACGGACACGGCCGGCGAGTATGCCTTTTCCGATACTCCAGATGGCTGTGCGGCCGCCGGCTTTGGCGAGTTGGCAGCGCTTGCAATCTTGGTGGCCTGGACGGCGGGAAGCGGTGCAACGCTCGGGGTTGGACGGCTGAACCGCCTACCGGCGGCGGTAACGGCGCGATACCCAGGTTCAGCTTGTCAGCAGCAGCCGCGGCAGCCGCTGCTGATGCGTACTTGAGGGTCTCGCCTGCAGGCCGTGCTGGTATGGATGCCGGCTTCATGGTCGCCGCCACAGAACCATTGCTGAGCGTCGGCAGCGGCGTATGTAGCGTGGCGAGCGTTGGTAATGGGGATTTGAGTTGTGCCGAAGGTCTTCGTCCTGATGCCGCGGACGCCGGTTCCGCAGCTGCTTGCCGGCCCTTTCCGGCTCCTGATGTTGTTGATGGCGCCGCGCTCGGCTTGCCGTCGACCTCGGTGTGTCGTCGTGTATGGACTGGTTGTCTTGTGAAGACACCTTGTCATTGTCCAGGTTCATACCAAACGCATCCTCGTTCTCGTCCAGGTTCAGGTCGTCGTACATGGTCTCGTCCTCCATGAAGTCGCTCTGCATGTTGTCGGTGACGTAGTAGCGTATGCTCTCCTCGAGGTCGGTGACTTGGTCGACGTCGACGGCACCGTTCTCGAGTGAGCGACGGATCAGCTCGAGCTTGCCCTGGTGCCACTTATGTCGTTCAATCGAGTGTTCGATTTGCGCCATGCGGTCGGCCTTGGCACCGTTCAGTTTGCCGCGCTTCATGGTGGCCTGGATAGCCTCGCCCTCGGCCTCCAAGCTTTCGATCTGCTGCTCGAGCTCGTCCACTTGGCTGCCGATGAACTCGCCCTTTGCCAGTTTTGCCTGCTCTTTCGGGTCGAGTTTTGTCGCTGCGGACAAGCCTTCTTTCGAGTACGCCTTTGTCTTCATGGCCTTTTCGACTGCCTTGAATCTCTCCATTTGCTGTAATGGGGGAGGGGGGGTAAACAAAGACGCCACAGGTTAGTTTCACACTTTATACCTTCATACCCTCATCCACATTGATGGCACCGCGGTTCCTGCCCTGTGCAACTTACCGTCTCAATCAACCTCCGGTACTCCATCAACGGGGCTTTGTCCTTGATCTCGTTGCCGGCAGCCCATGTCTTGATCTGGTCGCGCAGGCGCTGCAGCTTCTTGATTTCGCGTTTCAGGTTGTCTTCCAGTTTCTCTTTCTGGGCTGGGTTGTTGGACTGCTCGATCTTCTCGTAGATGGCATCGAACTCGGCGACGCCTTCTGTCACCTTCTTGAAGCACTTGTCCACTTCTTGCTGTAGTTTTCGTGCTGCCATGGTGCCGGTAGCTGGCGTCCGTAGCCAGGGACGGACGGGGAGGAGATGGTCGAGGTAGGAACTAGGGTCGATGGTAGAGACAGACAAGCGGTATCCTATCGCAACTCAGGCTGAGCCGGTTGTCGTCGCGGTACTGGTCGGTGCGAGAAGGGGGGCAGGGATAAGAAAAGCTAAATGTGCAGAGATGTGGCGAGATGTGCCGATAGATTTGCTGGCCTTTGTGAGGCTCAACGGTGTTGGATGTTGATGGTGATGCGCACAGTAGCCTCGTGGCCGTGAGTTTGACGAGGGGGGGACGATGAGGCTGCTGGATGCAGCAGTACGTGCGTGTCGATGGTGGACGATGGTCAGCGGAAAGCTGGAGCAATTAATCCGCGTTTGGTTGCCGTGGGTGCAGATGATGCGGCGGTCTTCAGATTTTTCGGGCAAATGGCTTTAGTTTCGTTTTCCTGGTTTTAGAGTTCTTTGTCCGTTGGCTACCACGGGCACATACCAAGCAAAGTGCACTAAGGCCTCAAGAGAGGGGCGGACGTGTGTTGGGACCAAATCAATAGCAGGTGCTTGTGTGTGGCAATGGTGATGGGTGGAAAAGCGCATGGGCAGAGAGAGGGGAGAGAAAGAGAGGCCAGTGCCAAATGGTGAGGCCGTTTGTGGTCGAATGTGGAGATGTTGGCAAGGAAAGGACGCAAGCCCGCTCTCACCTGGGCAGGCGCGATGGAGGAGCAACCAAACGAAAGAGCGACGCACGATGAGCTGGGCCAAAAGTGGGGCACATCCAAGCCTGCAGGTCTGTCTACTGTCAGCCAGCAGGATTTTAGGCATTAAATTTGCCATTATTTTATTTTGTCACAGGGCAGCTTGGGGCTCACGTGATAGGCATGAGACCTGTTGGGTGCTTGAACATGGACAACAGATGGTGTTTTACTTCGTATGCTCTGTCATCTTTTCAAGCGCTTATTCTTGGCTTCTGAATGAACTCTGAAGTTTTTTTCTATTGTTAATCAGCCGTGATAACATCACAGTCGCAATGCGAACGGCGTTGAAGCTCCAGCATGAGACTTTCTGTCACATGACCCTGCTAGCGTTTCACATGCTGTGCTGCACGATAGGGCTGCTTCAGGTCACCCAGCACTGTATTACAGGTGTTCAGGGGGCCTTGTGTAGAAAGACGACAGGGTCACCACGTTCCCTGAATGTAGCACGGCCAGCATTTTGACACGACCAAAACCGTGACGATGAAAGGTGAGCCTGGTTTGTTTTTTGTCCCTTCGCTGCCCAAACTAAAACAGACGGTCGGCCTAACATGGAGTAGCCATTTTGCAGCGCGTGCTGTCGGCCTCGGTCACGGTCGAGAAAGAGCTCGTCTCGTCCATCGGCAAAGGCATCCTCGTCTTTGCGGCGTGGCGCCGGGCGACACAGAAAAGGACGCCGACTCTCTGGCCGACAAGGTGGTCAAGCTGCGGCTTTGGGACGACGAGGAGGGGGGCACTGTGAGTTGTTCTGCCGTCACGAGATGCCGAACGGTGAACTGACAGCAAGCAGTGGAAGAAGAGCGTCCAGGACATTGGCGGCGAGGTTCTCTGTGGTGAGTGAGCGAGTCGGCTCTCTTCGTGGCGCACATTCACAGGGGCGTTGCGTGTTGCTGACCGGCCAGTATCTCAATTCACGCTGCTGGCATCGACCAAGAAGGGCAGGCAAGCCGTCGTTCCACGGCGCCCTCGCGGCGATGAAGCCCAACGGCTCTACAACTACTTGTACAGAAAGTGCGGGACAACTTCGCCGCCGACCGGCGTCAAGGACGGCGTGTTCCGGGCCATGATGGAGGTGGCACTGGTCAACGACGGCCCGGTGACAATCGAGGTGACGTCGCCGGCCAAGCCGGGCCCTCCAGCGACCACGGCGTCATGAGAGCAGGCGAGATGCTTTTGTGTGATTTATCTGCTTTTCTATGACGGGCATTTCGATTCGCATTTCGAGGCAGAGCGTGCTTAGACCATTGAATGAACCTCGTGTATATGGCCTTGAAAGCATACCTGGCAGTATGTGATTAGTCATGGGCTTCCGCGGCAGCACTTTCACCGGGCGCGATGCGAGGTTGCATGCCTCATTTGCTCGTAGGTGAGGTCGTGTTCAGCGGCCCGTCCAGCGGCTGGCGCTAGAATGAGACAAAGGCGGCAAGCGTAGAGACAGAAGGAGCTCCCTGCAGCCCCACTTTTCAGTAGCTTCCTCCATTGTGAGCCTATGGCATTGTCTAGAAGCTTCCACTCAGGCTCTGCTCTTCTGACTTTGTATACACGAACTTCTCTCTTGGGACACGCTCCATTCTGCCCTCAGCTCTGGTCTCTGCGTTTTGTTTCGACAAAGACCACCAAAAACGACCCCACAGCAGGACGTGCCAACGAGTAGGACGGGCTGGCAGAGACTACTCATCCAGAGCTTTCTTCTCTCTATTTCTCTTCTCGTCTCGCCAGACTCTTGTTATTTTCCTCTCCTTCTTTTTGTTTTCTTTTCTCTCCAACTTGTTCTTCTCACCCCGCACTCGCCCTGCAACTACCGCACACACACTCACAATGGCCGATTCTGCCCCCGCCGCGGCCCCGCGCCCGCGCGTCTTCTTCGACATCCGCATCGGCAACAAGACGGCCGGCCGCATTGTCTTTGAGCTGTTCGCCGACGTCGTGCCCAAGACGGCCGAGAACTTCCGCGCGCTGTGCACGGGCGAGAAGGGCGACACCAAGGACGGCAAGCCGCTGCACTTCAAGGGCTCCATCTTCCACCGCGTGATCAAGCAGTTTATGATCCAGGGCGGCGACTTCACGGCGGCCAACGGCACCGGCGGTGCCTCGATCTACGGCGAGAAGTTCCCCGACGAGAACTTCAAGCTCAAGCACGACCGCCCGTTCCTGCTGAGCATGGCCAACGCCGGCCCCGACACCAATGGCTCGCAGTTCTTTATCACGACCGTGCCCACGCCGCACCTCGACAACAAGCACGTCGTGTTTGGCCAGGTCCTGGCCGGCAAGTCCGTTGTGCGCCAGGTCGAGAATTCGCCCACGGAGCCGGGCGACAAGCCCACCAAGGACATTGTCATTGTGGACTGCGGCGAGCTGACCGGCGACGAGGCCGTGCTGTCCGCCGATGCCCCCAAGCAGCCCGACGCGCTGGGCGACCCGTACGAGGACTTTCCCGAGGACGAGGCCGAGATTGGCGTGAGCGCGGCGGCGGCGGCGGCGGCGGCAGCAGTACCAGCACCAGCAGCAGACCCGATGGCCAGCCTGACGGGCGGCGGCGGTGCCACGCTGCCGGCGGAGCGCATCCTCAAGATCAGCACCGACTGCAAGGGCTACGGCAACACGGCGTTCAAGAACGGCGACTGGAACACCGCCCTGGAAAAGTACCACAAGGCGCTGCGGTACCTCAACGAGGAGCCGGAGCTGGAGGGCGCGCCCGAGGGCACCAAGGCGGCGCTCGACCAGGTGCGCATCAGCGTCAACAGCAACGCGGCGCTGATGCACCTCAAGCTAGGCGCGTGGCAGGATGCCCGTGTAGCGGCGACCAACGCCCTCGCCGTGGCCGGCATCTCGCCCGCCGACAAGGCCAAGGCCCTGTTCCGCCGTGGCCAGGCGCTGATCAAGCAGAAGGACGAGGAGGAGGCCCTGACGGACCTGGCAGAGGCACACAAGCTGGCACCCAACGATGCGAACGTCCTGAAGGAGCTCAACCAGGTCAAGGCAGCGATCAAGGCGCGCCGCGAGAAGGAGCGGAAGACATACCAGAAGTTCTTCTCATAGAGTACCCGATGCAGTCGGAGTGCATCCAGTTTGTTTTAAGGGAATGGCAAAGGGAGGGCAGAGGGAGAGCGGCGGAATGTCCCGGTCAGACGAACGGCCGAAGATGCATAACCTAAAAAAGCCACAGCGGCTATTTGATGACCGTGATTTTGCGGGACAACGAGAGACTAGAAAGCTCTGAATGAAATTGACTTTACACGTTGCCGACGTCGGACAGGTTGACGGTGCCGTTTTCGAGTTTGTGATTTGTGAGAATGCAGTAACCGAAGTAGAAGAGAAGGGCCGGGCACACGGCCAGCAAATTCAGAAATACAAGAATGAATTTAGAAAAGCTCGTCGACATTCACTGCCCCTGCAGATATGCGAATTGTTTGGCCCGGATGCCACCTGCGTTCTGTGCGTGGGACTGTTCATTCACTCACGTTCGTTCTTGATATTTATGCTCGACTTCCAGTTGTATTTTGCGTATTTATACCATGCTTCTTTCTCTCTCACACCCTCTCCCCTTTCTTTTTTTCTTCCTTCTTCCTTCTTCCTTCTTTCTTCTCCATCTCCAGACGCGTCGATCTGGGATTCCAGCGACCATCTTCTCCTGACCGCCTCCCCGTCCCATTACTTCCCCTACTACCTTGGCGTATTATATATGATATACCAAGCCACGGGATGAGATCGAGGCACACCACCAAATAATGGCAGACCCCTACCACAACGTCTGGCATTCGTGGCAGAGCCATCTCTTCACAAACAATGCCCCACACGCCCAGAACCCGCCTCTGCAGAAGCCCCCGATTGCCAGCCGATGGCCACCGAGCTTCGTCGATCAAGAGAATCAGAGACCGCAACCGGCCTCTCGTGCCACCAACATCTCCAACGCCACCGTCACGAACCGACTCCCGCTACCGTCCCATCTTCACGCAGCTACTGCCAGTCGTGAAGCCATAGAATTGACGGCCCACACCGCCATTATGCCGCTGTGGCCGCCTCGTGCCATGGTCGTGCTTCTGACACTCCGGCCGTTGAGACGGATGACGAGACCGACCGGGAGCTTCAAGACGTCCTTGGGCCCTTTTCAGCTCGCAACCTGCTGGCCCCTCGCAGCGCGGCAAAGAGTATCCTCTCGCTCCGCAGCAGCAGAACAATAGCCCTCGTCCTAGTGCAGTGCCAGCCTGGCCCGCCCAGAGAGCACCTCTCGCCCAATTCAGCCCAAGCCAGATCAATATGCAGCCCATGGCCTCGCTCCCCGTGGCAAGCTTCGGAGCCAACGGCATCCTCGGCTTCAATTACGAGATACCCAGCAACTGGCCTGCCTCTGGTGACAAAGCACGGTCGAACCCACCCCAGATATGGGCCAGCCATGAACCCAACAGAGGTGGTCGAATGACAGAGCCAACAACGGCGCCCTCCGCTTGGACAGCATGCGCAGCAACGGTGCTCAGCCGAGTTTTGGCGCTCCTCTCCAGACCGCTCAGAGCATCTGCCATACTGCTCCTCGTCAGCCTCCTCCTCTTCCCGGCATCGACCTCAACAGCAACAACAGTAATATTGGCTATGCAGCTCCAAGCTCACTTGGCAATCCGCCTCCGCCGTTGTTTCTTCGGTCCAGCTTTGTTGACAGGCTCAATGGTTCCCGTCAGAGCCATGGGCATACCGATAACGCATCCACAGCAGCTGGCACAGACAGAGACAACGACAGCAACACGACAACTGTGGCAATGGTGAGCCACAATGTGGCGAGCAGCCAGCAGGACGAACTAGCGTTTGGTCCTCGCTCCCCGCTGTCGCCGCCCACCACGCATCTCGGGAGCCCGTCCTCGCGGGATCCTCGGGATGATACAGATAAGCTGGAGCCACCGACGGCCATTGTTGCTGCTTCTGCTGCTGCACTGTTTCTGCCCTCGGACAGTTCGACCGCCACGCCCATGTCTGATGCGGGGAGCGTCACGCCGGCTTTTTCCCGTGGGCCTCCCGGCTCCGGGCTTTCAGCAACCCATCACGGGCTATGAGTTTGAGCTCAACCATGTCGGCAACTTGCTGGAGCTGAACCGGCAGAAGAAATGGGCCCAGTTCCAGCTCAAGTCATGCAATGAGAACAACCGCTTCATGCGCACCCAGACGACGGCGTGCATCATTGCAGTCAACGGACACATCATTGGACCCTACCGCCCGGACAGCCTGTACTGCTACGGAACCAATCCCCAGGTTCCCGGCATCCGAGTGACCATGACCGTGTATGGAAATGGCGAAAATGGCAAGCCCATCCTCATTGACATTGACGACGACGACGACGAAGCCGTTGTCCTGCCCGTCTTTCGCAATGCCACGATTGTGCTGAAGCACCAGATCATTGTGGCTAATGAGCCACGCAGCCGCCCAGCCAACGAACCAACAACGGCTTCCACAGCCAACAGCAGGCCCTGCACCCATCGCAATCGCACAGCAGAAATCTGCCAATGCTGATGACACCTCTCGCACGAGCTCTAAACAACGACAATGCTTCGGTCTTCTCTGGCGCCTGCACGAGAAGAGACGCAGACCAGAGCTTCGGAAGCAGCATCGACAGCACATCAGCCAGCACTGGCACTGCATCGTCCGGTGCGATGAATGCGGATGCTGTTGCGCCGCCGAGAGCTGTACCGCTAGCTCGGAGCAATGGGCGCCGGCCACCGCATCAGTCGACACACCGCTTCAGTTTTGCCACGACCACCATCCCGTTGCACCTCGGCGTGGCCACCCGTCCGGGCTACCGCCCTGTCAACGCCGCGGAGGCCGTCGACCGCATGCGGATGTGGGGCGGGAAGCCGGACCATGGCGTCTTTGGCAATGGGTGGCTGGTGCACATGGCCATTGAGCCTGGGCACGTGCAGCACGTCGTCGACACAAAGGTGATGGAGCAGGTGGTGCGTCATGTGGTGCGCAACGGCAACGGCGTCACACAGCCAGGCGGGGGCGTGTCTCCTGTTCAGATGATGCACATGGTCAACGACCACTTTGCGCAGCTCCGGGCCAGGGAGGGCACGATGTCGGTGCTGCTGTCGAACCACTCCACGCAAAAGAGGATTGCCCGTCAGTGTCCAGACATGGTAGCCATGTGGGTTATGGCCCAGGAGAATTTGTGAGCAAGGGAGGGGTGTCTACCTCTGTCAATGGGTGGCATCGAGACGAAATGCAAAGAGAAGAATATGGGAAGAATATGGGAAGGTATCCAAAAAAAAAGGGCTCGGATGTGTCAGTAAAGAGTGCCATATGCTACAGAGTTTTGTTGCGTGTCAAAGAACAAGATGAGCAGGGCTATTGCAGGAGGAACCAATCCATTGGCTTATAGGTAGACCAAAAATGCAGAATAATTCATATAAATCTAATAGAAAAGTCGGCACTGCACCCCGGGGATATCATGTACGCAAACGGGCGCCGTGCTTTTCAACAGCAAACACACTCAGGCCGTGGTTGCCGGCGCCGGGGAGCACCACTGGCACCAGGCTCTGTCACAAACTTGTCCAGTCCCAGCACCTTTTGCATGTCATCCGCCTCGGTGTGGTCGCGCGTGTTCTTCATGCGGTGGCACCATGACACGGAAATGTCGACGCCATTGCCGGGTTCTCGAACAGGAACTCACCGCCGACCTGGCGCATGTCGCCCGACTTGAGCCACAGCCCAGTCCGCATCTGCTTCAGGCCGCCGACAATAGACCTCCACGATGACGCCCACATGTTGGTGCGCTCCATATACTTGGGCGCCGGACCGAGGGCCAGTGTCGACACCATGCCTAACTCGTCGTAGAGACGGCGCGTAGGGTCTGCATACACAGGATACACGCACTTTGAGGCCTCGAGGTAGACGTCAATCAGCCGCGGGTCGCCGCAGCCAACGACCATGATGCGCGTGGGCGTCTCGGCCTTGGCGAGCAGCTCGAGCAGGACCGCTTCTGAAAGGATGCGGAGATACTCCTGGCAGTTCTGGGAGGTCAGCGATGATGATTGATGATGACCGATGACGACCGATGATGCCCAGCAAACCGCATTCCATCCAAGGCGAGGGCTTACACCGCAGAAAAAATGGCGGACAAAGATGACGAGCGTGCGGCCCGTAAAGTCCTCGTACAGGCTCTTGAACGGGTGCGTCTTGCCCTCGCGGTCAAGAATAGGCAGATCCGCGGTGCGCTTGATCAGCTGCTTGGACGGCAGTTTGTCGTCAGTGCGCACAGTGCCCTCGAAATCGGCCGGGCTGACCTTGTCGCTATCGGCCGGCACGGCGCCAGCGGCCTGCGGCGTATCGGCGGATGCGGCCATTGCTTTGAGCGGGAGGGGCAGGGGCTGGACAGATAGCACAAAGACGCTGTTGCGCCGTGCAGTGCAAGGCAAGTGATTGAATGGTGTGGTTTGGGCTGTCTTGTGATATTTGCTTCGTTTCGCCAAGTCGATGCAGAAACTCACAAACAATGCAGGACCAAGCTAGGAAAGGGCGACGGAGGGGATATTGTTGAGGGAAGGAGCTTGTGATACTGTTGCCCAATAGGGAAAGGTCTGTAACAGGCCCAACCCGTCTCAAGTGACAACACCTGACGCGGAAGGTGTTTAATTTCTCTGCATTTCGATTCTCCTCTCATTTTTTTTTTCGAATACTCGGTCAAAGCGCCACCACATTGAGAGATTGGCACCCACGTGGCAGAGGTCGGCAAATGGTGTTTGTCTGCTTTGCAGGGCAACTCGGGACGGGGCAACTCCTCCAGTCTTTGGCTCAATCGGGCTGTGCGAGAGCGCTGATCCGGCCTCATGTTTCATCCGCGTCACAGCCAATCGTGGTCGACATGAAGTAAGAATGCCTTTTCTTGGTCAGCACTTGCCTGTGTTGGGCTGCCAACATTGTCAGTTCTGGTCTCCAAGATATGCCTCCGTTTGCGGAGTGGATATAGACCAGAGGAGCAGAAAGATTGTTTCTTTTTTCGTTCCTCTTTTCTTTAAAAAGAAAAGAAAAATATATACTAGAATAAAGCAGTTATGTAATAAAAGCCTACACTTTGAAATAAAATACGTTGTACGAGTATGAAAAAGAAAAGAAAAAGGCCAACGATCATCAAGCATCCCGTCACAGCCTTCGTCATTACCGCCACCACCATTAGATCAGATTGGACACATGATAGCCAAATTTACATTCACACCATCCTAGTCTCACCTCTTTTTTTTTTGCTATCTGCCATGCACTCAGCCCATCGCCTCTAGCTACCTCCTACATGCCGTTCACTCCATTCTGCTCTCTTACTCTTCCACCGGTTTGGAGCTGTCTTGTTGAATACGTTGAAATACAATGAAATGCGATTTTTCTCTCAGTCCGTTAACGCGAGGTCTGCAAGGCGAGTTCATTTCGCCGGCTCAGACCAAGCACGGCCGAGATGCTACTGGGCCGTGCGAACCGATGCCCCAGGGCGCCCTGTAGCAGCTGATGCTACTCCAAAGGTGAGATAGGAAAGGCAGCCATAGGTAGAGAGAGAGAGAGGCAGCTACTTTCGTCGGTAACATCCTCTCTCATCTCAGGAAATTGACAGAGACCCCATCGTACTGCCGATTATGGTCCACGCCCGCCGCTCCTCTTTGGTCCGGAGGGACACACTGAACCGTCAGAAACGGCTGCCCCGTCTGGGCCTGGTCCGAGCGCGTCTAGTAAAGACGCGTAGTATAGATTTGCCCGGCGTGACTCGTCGACCTGGTTTTGGCAGTCGTTTCTGTCGTCATTCCTCGTTACGCTTCGTGCGTGCGTCATTCGAAAGAAAAGGAGACCAAAGAGACCACTGCCTGTTCTTCAGACCCTTGGAGGTCACTGTTTCTTTGGGAAAAAAAAAGAAACCTCTTCTCGTTTTCTGCATGGAGGCTCTGCCAAGGCTCAGTCGTAGCCCGAGCCGCCAATCTGGCTGGCAAAGCCGGCCGTGCTGATACTCTGCTGGTCGTTCGTCGTAGCGCCGGTAGCCGTTTCCGCTGGCGAGACGGCCGCTGTTCTCGACATAGTCCTTGAGCCGGTCGCTCTGGCTGTACGACGTCATGCGGCCGCCGGCCACAGTCTCGTGCAGGCCCGCGCCAAGCTGACACCGCCCTGGCCGACGCCCTTGCCGCCAATCACACTCGAGCCTGCCGTGATGTCAGTGTACTCGGAGTTGGCCACGCTCTCGCCGGCCACGCTCTCGGCGACGCCGCCGCGGTTGCGTCCCTTGCCACCGAGCGGCCCATGGAGCCGGCACCGGGCAGGCCGGGCCACTGGTCGGGGCTGAAGCTGGAAAACATGGCCGGGTACGCCGAGTTGAGGTTGGCACCGCCGCCAATGGCCGAGCTGTGGATCGAGGAGACGTCATCGGGAATGTAGGACATGATGGAGCCCGTGTCAAAGTCGCGCGTGCCGTAGCGGCCAGCACCGCCAGGGCCGCTCGCACCAGTGCCGTTGCCACCGTTGCCCATGCTGCCACCACCTACGCCGCCATTGCTAATCTCGTTGCCGGTGCCGTTGCCAAATGCCCGCGGGGGCGGTAGCCGTGCTTGGGCGGCTGAAACTGGTGCAGCGACGGCTGCAGGTTGCTGAGGGACCCTCGACGAGACACTTGTGGTTCTTGAAGTGCACGAGCAGGTGGTACAGAGGTCGTGCTTGGCCAGCACCTTGGGGTTGCCGATGATGACGAGGCCGTACTTGGCACGCGTCAACGCCACGTGAGACGGCGCGGGTCCGACAGGAAACCGATGCCGTGGTTCTCGTTGGACCGCACGCAGGACAGCACAATAAAGTCCTTCTCACGGCCTGGAACGCATCCACGGACGCCACCTCGACCTCCTTGTAGCTCTCTTTCTTGAAGGTGCCCGTGTTCTGCATCGTCGTCACAATGTAGCTGCGCTGGCCTTCGTACGGCGTAATCACGCCGACGTCGGCGGGCTTGACGCCCGCCTTGAAGAAGCGCGTCACAATCTTCTCGACATTGATCGCTCGGAACGGTTCAAGTACGACGTGCCCGATGCGGAGATCTCCTCGTTGCCCAGGTTCGACCAGAACATCATGGGCGTGTCCACAACGGGCCAGGGGAAGTCGACGTCCTTGCGGAGACGCTCCTGGATGGTCACGCCATTCTGCAGCGAGCCCTCGTAAAACATGTTGGACGGGAACTCGGCGAGATGCGGGTGCATGCGGTACTGCATGTTGAGGCGGATGGGCGAGAGGCCAAAGCTTCACCAGACGCTGCAAACAGCGACTGGTTGAGGCCCGCCTTGGCAGCCATCTTGTTCATAATCACAGGGCGCGAGCTGCTTGTGGTCACCGACCAGCACGACCTGCTTGCAGCCCAGCACCAGCGGAATCAGGCACTCGGGCTCGGCGGACTGCGTCGACTCGTCAATCAGCACGTTGCGGAACTTCATCTTGGACAGGCGCGGGTCGCCGGCGCCCACACACGTGCAGCAGACCACGTCAGCGTTATTGAGAATCTCGCGCTCGGCCGCCTTGGTCAGCTGCTTGTACTTCTTCTCGTCCGGCGCTTTGAGCTCGCCGACCTCGTTCTTGAGCAGCTGCAGGCGTTTGAGCTCGTCGTTGGTATCGTTCATGCGCACCTGCTCGTGCAGTGCCAGGAAACTGACAGACGACTCGACGTTCTTCGCGCGACTTGGCAGTCAGGCGCACCACCTTGAGGCCGGTGCGGTGCACGCGTTCGCAGAGCTGGTCGACGGCAACGTTGGAGGGCGCACACACAAGCACCTGGCTGTTGTTCAGCTTGGCCAGGTGGTAGATGATCGTTGCCGAGGTGACCGGTCTTGCCCGTGCCGGGCGGGCCCTGGATGAGACTGAGCGGCGTGGACAGCACGGCCTTGATGGCGCTGATCTGGCTGCCGTTGAGCTCGGGCAGGTTGGGGGCGGTAAACTTCTTGGGCAGGGACGTCTTCATGGGCGCCACGGCGACCTCGTGGCCGAGCAGCTTGTGGAAGATGTAGCCCGACACGCTCAGCTCGTCGAGCGCAAAACGTTTTCATGGCGACCTGCATGCGGTCGTACGAGGTGGCCTTCCAGACGTAGTCGGCCGAAAAGCTGTGTGTGCACTCGGTAGGCACGGCCTTGTCGTTGCCCGTCTTGCGCAGCTCCAGGGTGACCTCGTCCGACTGGTTGTTGGGGATCTTCATGACGTAGCCAACGCCTTCCCAGGCCTGGCGCAGCTCGCCCTTGTACTTGAGGCGCATCTCGTCGCCGACGGCCAGCTTGACGTCTCCCGACTCAATCTTGGGCAGGACGAAGCTGGCAGGTGCTTGTTGTTGAGGCCAAAGTCCCAGCGAACAATGAGCTTGTCCTCGGACTGTGCCTCCTTGAGCTTCTTGTCGTAGTCCGATTCATCTTGACCAGCGGGCCAAAGAGTTCTGGTAGTTGAAGGGATCCTCGTACTTGAGCAGCACGGGCGCCGGATCGTCGTCCACGCTGGCACCGCTCTCAAGGTCCTGCACCGTCGCATTGGCATCGTCCTTCCAGAACACCTCGAGGCGGGCAATCATGACTGCTGGCAGGTGACGGGCACGGAGCTGCTCGGCATCGCTTGGCCGGGCAACCAGCCACGACAGGAACTGGCGGTCTTCGATCAGCGGCTGCCAGCGGCTAATGTCCCAGTGCATGTCCTTGGCCGAGCTGCTGGAGACGCAGGACTGGCGGCACAGCAGCACGACGACGGTGTCAGACTTGGCGGGGATGAACCCGAGGTTGAAGACGTTGCGCGTGCCACAGTTGTAGCACTCGAGGACGGTGTCACCCAGCGACGACTCGGGTGCAGCTGGACTTCCTTGTGGCGGGCGCGCACGAGGTGGTTGACAATGTGCGAGGAGGTGGTGTTGCCGCGTGCGTTGCAGAACCACTTGTTGCAGGCCAGGCACTTGACGACGGAGGCGGGGGAGTGGATGCCGCAGTATCTGTGCGGAGAGTGTCAGTATACGATGTAGCCAGTTGGGTTGGGGTGCAGGGCAGAGAAAACATGAAAAGAAAAACATACGCGCAGGCATGGGCTGGCAGCTCCTTCTCCTCCTCCTCTTCTTCCGGCTCTCCGAACTTGGCGTATTGCAGGTTGTCGGCGAGCGCGCTCACGACACTATCGTTGTCTGCGTCGTCGAAAGCAGCCTCGGCATCGTTGTCGTCGTCGTCCTGGCGCCGGCGCGTAGCAGTGCGAGCCCGTCACGGCCGCCATATTTGCTGTACAGCAAGTTCTCATCGGCATCGATCGTCGACAGGTCATCGTTATCGGCCTTGATGGCCGCGGCCGAGTCAGAAATCAAGTGGTTGCCCACATGGTTGAAGGCACCCTCCATGGGGGCGTCCTGGTCGCGTGGAGGGAATCTTTGTGGAAATGATGCTATTTTGGTAGTGTTCGTGATGTTTCGTGATGTTTCGTGTTGTCAAGAGAGTCGACGTTCGGTGCCATCTGCCTGCGGGGTTGCGACATGCGTGCCTGGGAGAAGGCCTGAGGGACGACAGGAGGACGGCAGGCCAGCGGTGCGGTCCTTGGTCGAGGGAGTGGCAGAGGGGAGGCGGCGTCGCAGATGACGTTGGCTGTCGAGAGAACCGAGAATTTCGATGCTTGGAAGCAGCCCCAACGGCTTCTGAAATCCCGTTTTATTATCGGGAAGGCGCCAGGCGCGCGGGGCGATTGTGCCTGCCGTGTTTGCTAGCTTTTTTTAGCCCAGAGCTAAAGGGGGCGTCACGTGCGGCGCGACCACCATATGTTCAGTGGATTCTGCCATCGATAAGGGCCTTATCGCCAACTTTTTTTCTAGTACTTCGACTTCTTCTCTTCCCACGTCTCGTCTCTGCACGTACACCTGCTGCACGTAACCTCCTCTGCACACCCGTCCCGACGTCGCCAACACCAGCCGCCATCATGCTTGTATGTTCTGCCTGCCCTGCCTTTGTTGGCACGCATAGTTTCCAGAGATATATTCCTAACCCCCCCTTTCTGCAGCGCAAAACCGTTTCGCCAGCGGAGAGATTATCTCTACCGCAAGGCGATGATCCTTAAGGAGGCCGAGATCAACGAGAAGCGTGCCAAGCTCCGGAACGCCATTGCACAGGGCCGGCCATTGGAGAAGGCCGTGGCCAGCGACAAGAAGCTGCGCAAGGACTTTGCCTACGACGAGTCGCGCGAGGACCTCGACGCCAACGCCCAGCTCGACATTGATGACGAGTACGCTCAGCTCAGCGGCCTGGTCGACCCGCGCATCCTGGTGACGACGTCGCGGTCGTCTTCGACGCGCCTGACGGCATTCAGCAAGGAGATCCGGCTCCTGATCCCTACATCGATCCGCCTGAACCGCGGTAACCTGGTGCTGGACGACTGCGTGCGCTCGGCCAACTCGGCCGGCCTGACGGATATTGTGCTTCTGTCGGAGCACCGTGGTACACCCACTGGTCTTGTGTAAGCTTTTATTGCCTGCTTCGTATTCTTTTTTTTTTCTTTTTTTTCCTCTTTCTTTTGCCCAGCTCTAACAGCCGCAGAATCTCTCATCTCCCGCACGGCCCGACCGTCTCCTTTTCTCTCCACAACGTGCTCATGCGCGGCGACATCCCCGGTAGCATCCGCGGCAGTGTCTCTGAGGCGTACCCCCACCTCATGTTTGAGGGGTTCACGAGCCGGCTGGGTGAGCGTGTGTGCAAAGTGCTGAAGCACCTGTTCCCGCCGCGGGACCCCATCACCAGCAAGACCAAGCTGTCGAACCGCGTGGTGATCTTCAAGAATATTGAGGACGTCATTGAGGTGCGTCACTACGTCTACGTGCGGACGGCACACGACTCGGTTGAGCTGTCCGAGGTTGGCCCGCGCATGTCGATGAAGCTGTTTGAGATCCGCAGTGGCACGCTCGAGAACAAGGACGGCCATGTCGAGTGGCACCTGAACCAATTCACGCGGACAAGCCGCAAGAAGGACTACCTGTGAGCACGGCACTGTTCAGGGAGTGGCTCGGCAGAGCCGAGAAGAAGCAGCTGCCCGGACTGGTCGACGGCATAAGCAATAAGCCACGGACTATGGCGGCAGCCCGGTCGTTAAGCAAGCCTTTGGACAGCAGCTGTCCCTTGAGCTCTGGCGGCACAGCATGCCAAGTCTGACACAGCTTCCGGTCTTGTTTATTGAGGAGCTGGTATGGGCCAGACCGGACAGAACAAACAGTTTTGAATAGGCGCAAAGGTGCCTGGCATGGTTGCTGCGGCCTACGATAGACCACAGCTTGTGATAGAGGACCGCACGTCGGGCGGCAAGTAGCTGCACAGCCCATGCAGACACAATAACCCAGCAGCGTGCAACAAAGCATGCACATGACTTATGACCATAGTTAGTAAATATAGCATGTAATATTTTGTTCTTCCGGCCCGGATGGCAAATACGTGATTGCAAAGTGTAATTTTTGTGGCAGCGACAAATATATCTGAACAATGGATATATGTACTGGAGAGGAGCAGTCTTGGGCGGTGGGATCACGGACGACATGGCGGCCATCAACAAGGCCGTTGCAGACGACAAGCGGTGTGGTGCCGACTGTCTGTCGAGCACGGCACAGCCCGCCCTCGTGTGTGTTCCGGCACATCTTGTCAGTTCGACCATAATTACCCTGGCGTGGCTTACATGAGACACCGCCCCATAGCTTGGCCACAACCCATACTAGAAAACAAAAAAGAAGGTAAAAAATACCTCGTTAAGGCTCCGAAGGAGTAAAGGTTTAAAAGAGCAGGGGCGATCTAAAGGAGCAAAGGCTTAAAAAGTAAAAAGGCATTGAGGGAGTAAAAGCATGAAAGAGCAAAGGCCTAAAAAAGTTTTAACAAGCTCCAAAGGATCCCCAAAAGGGCTTCAAAGGGCCAAAAAAGGCCCCAAGAGAGCAAAAGAGATGAGCTTTAAAAAGAGTAAGAGTGCCATACTTTCCAAGAGAGGTGTCAGTCAATGTTGTTTCTACGCGGCACAGGGCTCATAACCGGCAACAGAAATCCTTACAGCCTTACTCGCCAGAAAGCATTCTGCCGCGGAACACCGCCCGCCCTAAACTCATGCCTGCATGCGTCTAGCCATACTGGTTGTTTGCCCTGTTAGTGTCCACGCCAAGTGGAAAGGTGGGGAAGTGACGACCGTTGTGTTTATATTTAAAAGTGGGCCCTAAAAAGACGCATCGCCCCCTGGGCCCAGAACTGATCTCACTTTACGCGTATGAAGTAGAGAAATCAAGCATCCTGTACCACCATCATCCTTGCGTGTCAAGCCACAATCCAGCACACCATCCTGCCAAACGTCTGCTCGAAGTCGGTTAACTAATCTGCCACCTATCCCCAGCGTAAGCCAACCCAAGCTACGACACTCCTCTTTCAAAGAGACAAACATGACATGGAAAGAAGAAAGCTAACTAACAGGCTAAACAGAATGTCTCGGCTCATATGCGTTGCCCTCTAACACAGAGACCACTATTCCAGAGGTCACATGCGCCAAGTGTTTGGTTTCGAGGCCTTCCACTGGTCCATCATGATCACACCCGAGGGGCTCGAAGGACGAAGCTGCTCCGTTTTCGAAGCGACGGATGCATCCGAGATCGACCCCGTCACCTTTAGGCTGAACAACCCGACCATGGACTGGTGGTTTCGCGACAAATACAACGTCGACCCGGATCTCAGTTCCAAGATGTTGGGGCGCATTGTGATTGGCAACATTCCGACCGCCGTGTCTGACAAGGACGTGTATGCCCTTTTCCAGCGAGTGCCTCTGCCCAAGAGGAACCAGGACCCCCAGCAAAGCTGTGTGACTTGGGTTGTTAATGCCATTGATAGCCTCCAACAGGAAGGCTGGGTGGCAAAGTTTGACGTGGCCGAGTTCCAGACGCGCGCACTTGCATATGCAGATAATAGGATGAAGGAAGAGGCTTCAACAGAGCCAAAGGTCAAGCAATACATCATGTAAGCACCTGGATGCTGCTCCCACTGAAGTATAAGTTAGGGGGGTGTCTATTTTTGTGCAGCAAAAAAAGAGAAAGAGTGTATTGGAGTCTAGGGCTGTTCGTATTGGTATTGCTAGGGAAAGGCTACAGACCACAAAGCAGAGTATATCCAAATCCAACATCAATTTTATTGTTCGGGAAAGGTCACAGACCACAAGTCGGCACATTGGCATTCGGCCCGGTGATCCAGCCAGCTCGACGGAGGTGATGAGCCTGGCGGTGGATTCGAACGCCTTCGCGGTAGGACGACGCCTTGGTGCCGGGTTCCGGCAGTCGTCGCCAGAGCACCCGCTCGCCGGCCAGCTCTTGATCATAGCAAGGCATGGCGATGCGAAGATATTCTTCCCAATCCTCGCTGACATAGTTGTAATGCGCTTTTGTAAACTCCCAGTATTCGGGGTACCAGCCAGAATATGCCCAGTCGACGATCGCGGCGACACGGCCCTCCCGCACAATGATGTTACGGGGCGCCAGGTCAGCGTGAGTGAAGCAGTCCGGTACCGCGTCGTATGCGTGTGCTCCACATCGGGCCGAGAAACGGCGCCACGTCTTCTTTGCGCAGATGTCCGCGTGTCAAGGAGTGGAAGTCATCGTGCGTGCAAGGGCCAAAAAAGCGGCACCCAATACGGCCGTCGTAGCTGGATTCTGGAACGCGGACGAGACGAAGCCTTCTGCGGGCGGTTCCAGACGGCGAAGACGGTCAATGTACTCTTTCAGGTCGGCAAAGACGGTGTCGCGCGCCGCCGTCGACAGGCCGTCCATGCCAAGCCCAGCGTGTCGCCGGGGACGTATTCCATTTCAATGTACAGCGCGCGCCGGTACACGTGGACAGCGTAGAGCCTCGGGATGGGGATCGTGGTGTTGGATGCTATGAACCGCATGGCTTCCACCTCCGGGGCGTCACATGGTCCCTTGACCACGCGGTGCCAGCTCAGCCGGTATGTCTTGTAGCCCAGCGGCCGGAAGAGGCGACGGCTGACCAGAGCCGTAGCCACAGGGGGAAGAGAGTTCCGATGGACTGGCCCATTCTGGGCTCTAGATAGAAAGAAAAAAATGCCCTCTAGAGATGAATGAGGCAAGACGCAGCCACAGGTGTTGAAGAGTATCTCGACGAATCTCGCCGTATCTCGCCGTATCTCGCCGCGCATCTCGGAGTTTGCGGAGTACGGTGCAACTTTATTCCTAGTCTCTTATCAGACTGCTAAAAGGCCTTTAGTGTTTAATCTATTACGTCAGCAACGAAACGGCTGTACCAATCGAATTGTAAGAACCGTGCATGCCTCAGTGGGAAAAGATGCCGCTTCGTTTGGGAATACAATGATTCGGTGGTGTCGATTATTCTTTTAGGAACGCTCAACACCAAGAGATACGCGGAGGAAGAGCATGCCGCTGTAAACAGCCGTCGTCTTGGCCGGTGCGAGCTCGCGGGCCTCGTTGGTCATCATGCCCTCGTACTCGGCGTTGCTCAGCATAGTGGGAAGGCCGCCGCCAAAGGCTTCGATGGTGGATTGGATAGATGGATAGAAAGATAAGAAGAGATGCAAGATGTCAAGTGTTTGAAGATGTGAACTGCCCAGCCGAGCTCCCCCACTAATATTTAAGCGCTGTAGTAGAGCAACGGGCCAGAGCGGCATCGAGGACAATGATGTTGCGCGGCTCAGAGTCAAAATGTTTCAATGCCGAGAAACTCTGAGCTGGCACAAGCGCTTCATGGCCTCGGCCATGAGCTCCAGCCGCGGTGCTATGGGCATGGTGTCGACGCAGCCACTGGCCCGTAGCGCATTGCTGGTGCCCAGGAGGTACTCGATCACGGCGAGGTGCACAGCACGCGTCCTGGGCGTTCCGGGTCGTAGGAGTCAGGCGGCACCGCATATCAATGGTCCAAGAGCCAAGTACTTTGGCGTGTACGTGCCATTGGCTCCCTTCCGGTGCCAATGCGCAGATGCAGCCACCTCGTTGGTGTAATCTTTGCCAGCGACGAGCGATACGTCGCCAGAGAAGCTGGCATCGTCATCGTCGGTGTAGCAGGCTGCATCGTGAGATATTGGCAGCGTAATAACCTGGTTTCTCGTTCATGCGGCAGCGCAAAATCTGAGCGTCATGACCGACGCGCGCCACAATTGCGTCGACGATGTGCAGGCGTGGCATCTTGATTGTTGCGTCTTGCCTCGTATCTTGACCGGCGTCGTCCTTTGCGTCTTCAGCTTCGTCGGCGGATGGAAAAGGCGACGCTGTGGGCCGGATGGAGAGCTGTTGCACTTCTGGTCTTCTGCGGCGCCAAAAAGCGGCTGCAAAGGCCGTCCCTTGCACAGACAGCTAAAATCAAGCTCGGACTAGTCCCAAAATGGTAAGCTCTGGGAGGTGCCAGGCCATTATTCAGGTTCTTCTGGGCCACCGATGTTCCATCATCATCTTCTCGGTTTCGATCCTCTCCATACGAGTAAGCTGCTCCTTAATTCTGCCAAACCCGCTAAATCACCGTCGCCAGCGC
The DNA here is from genome assembly GCA_016097085.2 of Sporothrix curviconia. NCBI lineage: Eukaryota > Fungi > Ascomycota > Sordariomycetes > Ophiostomatales > Ophiostomataceae > Sporothrix > Sporothrix curviconia. The sequence continues at coordinate 48,782 of JADMNF010000210.1, forward strand.
AGGCATGGCCGTGCTGTAATACGTTGCAAGAATTATGCTGTAGATGGTAAGATACGGATTTAACAACGATCGCACTTTCCATCAGCGTGACTCTACAAGCTCCTTCCGTAACGAGCGTCGCAGCACCGCGGTCAGCCCGCCCCAGGCGCACTGCTGCACGTTGCTTCTCACAAATGGAAAGAACGACTGCAACGTACGGTGCATAGCTTACTTTGTCCGGCTTTGCCAGCCTTCCAGGCGATCCGCAGAAGCCGCGCACCCGATCTATTTTGATCTCCCCTTCTTTTTCGCCATCTTCTTTTGTTTCTGCCTTTCACGGTTCGCCTCTCTGGGCCTGATGCTTCCAGGCCTCAGCCACACTCCTAAAGAGAAGTGGGTCGCCCGTCGTGCATACGATAGTCTTGAAAGTCGGAAACTGCCCAAATTACTCCGCAGCAGGGTGCTGGCTGCTCCTTCCTGCGTTTTCTTCGTTTCCCTAGGGTGCTGGTGTAGCTCACAGTGGACAAGGCAGCAGGATAAAAACAAGGCAGCAGGATCTGGCCTGCCGAAAAGAGGGCATGCACCTGCCCCGTTCGCCGTAAATAGGTCAACAGGCAAATGGCCAGGAATAGGAAAGAGAGAATGAGATACTGGCAAAAAGAGGCGGAACGGAAAGTTAAATTCATAGCATGGGAAAGCACGAATGACGGCAGACGATCGCTGTTGCTCCGCTCGGCACGGGCCCAAAAGAAGCAGGAACGCCAGACGCCAGAAGCACTTCGTACCCAGCTATTCTCTATTTTCCTTTTTTCTTCTTTTTTTTCTTAAATTGGAGCTTGATTTACTCAGTACGGAGTACGAAGGTCCCAAACTGCCTACGGCGTGTGTTACTGACTGGCGGCCGCTGCTGGGGATTACTTTGCTACCTGTCGCCCTTCGCTAGCCTTTTTTCCCGCGCTTGGTATGAATTTCCCTATTATTCTCGGCCTCCTAATTTTTGGTTAATTTCCGCTGCTCTCCTCATTTTCCTCACACCTCGTCCCTCCCCAATCTCGGTCCCCCTTCCCTGGCCCTTTTCTTTTCCCCTGCCGGACGCCGCCGGACACGAGAAAGCGAACTTGCAGTCGAGCATCAATCCATCTCGTTGTGATTGGATTCTCTGTTTTGCGCCTTTTCGCACCTTTCGAAGCTTTCGTCGCGTAATTCAACTTTTCGACGGAAGAAGCATCCGCCCTCGAAGCTCAAGCTCTTCCCGTGCTGCGGCCCTCCCGCGCGTCTTTGCTTGCTGTTCCAGTCTTCATCGTCCCCTTGTCCTTGTGCGCCAAACGAGAGAGTTGCAAAGAAGCCGAACGAGACGAGGCCTGCCTTTCCGAAACCCTCGAAACAACATCGACGGTCCGCATCAAACACGTCCAATTGGGCTCATCCCGTTCCCGACACCACATTCCGCCATGGCCTACAACCAGTACCAGGGCCAGCAGGCCCAGAACCCGTACGAGCAGTACCAGGGCAACCCGTACCAGAATGCCGGCGCCGCCGAGAACGGCTACGGTGCACCTGTATGTCCCAGATGTCTGAGGAAGCGATGATAGATGTTGACAGCGGCAGTCTCGCGTCGCATCGCCTTGCGTTGTTGTGCTGTCGCTGGTGTGGCTATTGTATCTGTCCATGTACGACGCTAACCGCCCACCCCACGTCCAGGAGCAGCACGAGATGCAGCCGTATGGCCAGCCCGAGGCCGCGGCCGGCGCGCCGGTCATGTCGCAGCAGGAGTACCTGACGCAGGTCTCCAACGTGCGCGGTGAGATCCGCTCCCTGACGACGAGCGTGCAGTCGATTGCCAGTCTGCACCAGCGCGCCCTCGGCGGCAACGACCCGGGTGCCGCACAGCAGCTGGAGCAGCTCGTTGCCGAGACCAGCTCAAGAACACCCAGATCCGCAACCAGCTGCGCATCCTGCAGCGCGACTGTGAACGCACGTCCGACAGCACCCACGCCCTCAAGAAGCGCCAGTTTGAGACGCTCAACAACGACTTCAAGCGCGAGCTGCAGGGCTACATGACCGAGGAGAAGCAGTACCGCGAGCGCTACCGCGAGCAGATCTCGCGCCAATACCGCATTGTCAACCCCGACGCAAGCGAGGACGAGGTCAACCAGGCCGCCGACGCCGACTGGGCAGCGAGGGCATCTTCCAGACTGCGGTATGTATTTGAGTTGTGCTTTTGCAGTGCTGTTGCAATAATGTTGCAGTGCTTTTGTCAAGGTAGTATGAGCCCTGAAATGCTAACAACATCCTCTAGCTCCGGACAAACCGCTCTGGCCAGGCCTCTGCCGTTCTCGGCGCTGTCCGCGCCGTCACAACGAGCTGCAGCGCATTGAGCAGTCCATCACGGAGCTCAATGGCCTGTTCAACGACCTGGACACGCTCGTCATCCAGCAGGACCCCATCTTCACGCAGGTGGAGGAGCAGACCCAGGCCACCGTCGGCAACCTCGAGGGCGCCAACAAGCAAGTTGCTAGTGCGACTGAGCATGCGCGCCGCCGCCGCAAGCTCAAGTGGTGGTGCCTGCTCGTCGTTGTGCTCATCATCATTGCCATCGCCCTGGGTGTCGGTCTGGGTGTCGGCATTGCCAAGAGCTCCAAGTAAAAAAACACACAGCAACTCTCGTCTTTTTCCTTGCTGTCTCGATCCCGCCTCGTTAATGTCACGTTTTTACCCCCCTTCCCGCCACCATCACCACCACTCGTCTACCCTTTTCAATACCAATTACAGACAGAGCCGCCCTTGCCGGTACACGCCACGTTCAGCTCTGGCCTGCCGATCCGACTACGGGCGGGTTGCTCTTCTCCCCGTTTCTTAGCGACCGCCAAGGCCTTGGTCTACTTGAATTTATTGGTTTTGGTTCCAAGAACAAAGAGGCATCTGGCTTTGTGGTTGCTCCTCTTTCTTTTTAACTCTTAATTCGTTGAGGCCAGGCTGCTTTTGACACCTAGTCCTCCTCTCTCTGTAGAGAGGATAGAAATGTAATCTCGAGCCTCAGCACCGTGTTTCCATAAAGCGTCCCAATACGCGGTCTTCCCGTCTTTGGTGAGCTGTTTCTTTTGATGGGAGTTGTGTTGTTGGTTTTCAAAGATAGTATACTTTTTTTTTGTCTTGTGCTTTTCATTGTTATTTTGGTTTTATACTACCTCTTTTGTTGATATGAATACATTTTTTTTTGGTTTTGGTCTCGATTTTTTAGTACGAGCTTTTTCGCGTCTTATAGACTTGGATGACAAGGCGACCATTTGTGATATTCACGGCCCAGAAACGAAAGCAGGACGGCTACTTGGTAGGCCACAAAATACAAACTACAAACTACAACCGAAATAAGTTGCATTTCTCATCTCCAGTCAGTTATCCTAACTACACTTGTTGCTTTGTTGCTCCCTTCTTCCGTACCCCCTTTTAATACCTCTCAATGCCCGCCCCAATCCTTCCTGGATAGTCCGAATAGCATTGTAGATTTTGTTGAATTTTTGTAAAGGAATTTTTGGAAAAGTATTCATGGTCGTCGTATTGCTTGTGTATACTCCGCTGTCGGTGCCGGCATCTTTATAGAACACCGCACTTTTTTCTAGACAGGCCATGGGTTTTGAGAAACAACAAGAGAATAAAAAGACATTACAACAAAAAGAGGGGGAGAACAGAATATAAAAGGACCAAAAAAAAACCCTAAAAGGAAAACCTGAAACATAAAAGAAGAGAATAGAGGGGAAAAAATTCTAGGAGAAATATTGCCAGGGAATAAGGAGAGGTTTTAGAAAAAAAAAAAAAGAGGCAACAACAGGCATATACAACTGCTTTAACAACTCAATCCCAAGATGTGCTTTCCATACGATGTGCCTCCCCTCTGCCCTTTTCCATTTTTATGAATTTGGTGCTGTTTCCCCCCCCCCCCCCCCCCCCCCCTTTTTTTTTTTTTTTTTTTTTTTTTTTCCTTTTTCTAATTATCGCATCTACCGCATCAACGGTGCCCATGCCCTGGAGCTTGGCAGCGAGGGCCGGGTACCTTCTCCTGGACGTGGATCTGTGTGCGGGTGGCCTCGGCGTACGACAGCGCGTTTTAACGAGTTTCGCCTTCTGTCGCGGGCGAGGTCGGCAGCACGCTCAAAGTAGGTGAGGGCCTCCGTGACCTTGCCCTGCTGCAGCAGAAGCTGAGCCATGGTCGCAACGGCGATATCGCATTCGGGGTCGACTAGACAGTGGTTAGTGTTTGTCACGGTGCGGTAACTGGCAAGTTCATCTTGAGGGGACAAGGACAGGGCACAAAGACAAGGGCAACTCACTGATCAGCGCCTTGGAGCACAGCTTCTCGGCCCTCGGAGAAGTCCTGCTTCCACTGGAACAGCGCCAGCGACTTGTTGATCAGGGGCAGCACGTTCATATTCATGGGCTTGGTCTCCTTCTCCATCTCAATGGCCTTGTCGAATTTCTCAATGGCATCCTGGTACCGTCCCTGGTCCAGGAGCAACTCGCCGTGATAGTTATACACGTCGGGCACCTTGTTAAAGTTCTTTTCGCACCGCCGGAACGTCGCCATGGACGAGGCAATGGAGCCTAGCTTGTACTGCGTCACGCCGAGCTGGATGTGCGAGAAGATAAAGTCGCGGTCGAGGTCAATGGACTTTTGGTAGTCCTTGGCGGCCTCGCCAAACTCGGACTTGATAAAGTGCAGCTGCGCACGGTGGTAAGTAAATGTCCGGGTCGTTGCTGTTCTGCTCGAGGGCCTTGGTAAAGTCCCTCCTCGGCCATGGACGGCGCGCCAAGCTCAAGGTTCATACTGGCGCGCTTGATGTAGCTCTGCGTCATGGACGGGTCCAGCTCAATGCCTCTTGGTCAGTGCCGTCAGCGCCTCCTCGTGCTTGCCGAGCAGGCACGAGAACGTGCCCACGAGGTTGTAGGCCAGCGCCTCGAACTCGCCGAGGTCGCCCAGCGCCACCGCCTTGGAGAAGGCCGCTGAGGCCTCCTCGTAGCCGTCGGCCGTCTTCTTGTCGAGCGACTGCAGACCCAGGCGCCAGCTGGCCCTTGCCCGAGTCCTCGGGCAGGTCGACGGCGTCGTCGAGGCCCTCGGGGCCGCGGCTTGGCGGCGGAAGCTTTGCAGGTAGTTGCCAACAAAGGTCGGGCTGGGAAGCTTGGCCGGGCGCGTCTCCATCATCTCCTTGGCCTTGGTCTCGGCGAACTTCTTGAGCAGGCGCTCAACCGCCTGCGCGCTTGCCTCGTTCTTGAAGCCGTCGATGATGCAGCTGGCCGTGTAGTCAGCAGCGACTCGCTGTACTTGCCGAGGCGGTCGTAGGCGTTGGCACGGCGGTTGAGGGCCTTGATGTACTCGGCGTCAATGTTGATGGCGGCCGTGGTGTGTCCTTTCGACCAACCTTTTCCCAGTCGTTGAGGGCGCTGTAGCAGGCGGCGCGGTTCGAGTAGTAGACGGGGTCCTGCTTGCACAGGATCGCCTTGAGTAGAGGTCGATGGCGCGGTCGAGGTCCTTGGCAACGTACGCCTTGTTACCGGCCTCCTTGAGCTTGAGGGCCATCTTCTTGCGCTCGTCGAGGCTCATGGGCCTGCACGCTCGCCTCGGTAATCTTCCGGCAGCTCCTCCTTCGGCCACGGCCGCCACCGGTGCCGCTGCGGGCTTCTTCTCGGACGACTCGTCGCTCTCAAACGCCTTGCCGGCCGCTGCAGCAGCCTTGCGCTCGTCGAGTTTCCGTTTCCGCCCGCTCCTTCTTGCTCAGCTTGGGCGATGCGTCGCCAGCCTTGCTGTTCTTCGAGTAGTACATCCAAACACCGGCGCCCGTGGCCACGACAGCCACGCCGGCGATCGTGTAGAACAACGGCCTGTTGTCGCTGGCCCATGTCGAGACCCGGTCCCATAACGACGAGTTGTTCGGCGACGTTGCTGGCGGCGGCGACGGTGGTCGGAACGGCGGTACCGCGGCCACCGGCGATGCCGATGGGCGCTCGTGCGGCCATGGTGGATGTGGCAGCTGTCGTCGGATGGCAGTGGAAGCTGGTAGAGCCGCGGTAGCCGAAAGTCAGAAAACTGCCGGATAGTCGGCTGATAGCTGTTTCTTTATTTTCTTATTGCTTTTTGCTTCCTCCAATTTTGCTTGAAGCTATTATTTTATAGCTCGCTTCCAAGCGGTGTGACGTGTAAGATGGTGCGAGTCGCAAAGTCGATAAGCAATGCTCATATTCGTATCGAATGCGGTTGTGTAAGTCTGCTGGTGCTGGATCGTCGAAAGGATGGCGAGGAGACGGAGGTGGTTGGAAACAGAAGGTTTGTGTGGAGAGGGGGAGCCTTTTGGTGAGGAGCACCATACGGAGTATAATTTTTTTGTGCTATCCCGTTCTGCTTCTCACACCCGGTTTTGCCCACCGATGATGTCGGTTCTGACGGGAAGGGAAGGAGCTACACAAAAAAAAATTCAACGACTGACCCAGCCAGCCAGCTCAGTTGGCAGTGGGAGGAGGGGTGGCGGCAGGGGCCATTCGACAATTGGGACGGTGGGCCCACTGTAAGGCTCACGTATGCCTCAGGCCGAAAACAGCTCTGATTCGTCAGCAGAATCGAATCCACTGTTAGTGGGCTTGGGCACAGCTTTGGGGGGGGGGGGAGGGAAGGGGTTTCTTGGGGCGTTAGTGGAAAACAACGGCCTAAAACCCGCTCCAGGCCCGCCTGTAAGTTACTGCCGTCATAAGTTATGCTTGGCGATAAACATCTACGGCGAGTGACTCCAAAAAAGTTTCCGAGCCCCCTTCATTTTGTAAAAAAAATATTTTGTGCTGTACCGAATTGCTTCAAGTTAGAATGCAACATGGCCACGCCCGATGGGAGTGCATTCCAGCTCTACAGCTCCGTGCGATACGATGCCACGCTCCGCACCGTCGCCGGAAACGAGGCCCTGAAGCATGCCGGCTGGAATTACAAGAACTCGTCGCCGTACTACATGCTGGATTTTCACCGTGATCGCCTGCTCCGTGCGGCCACGCATTGGGGTGTGGGAGCTGCCGTGGCCGCTGTGTCTGGCGATGCCGGCTGGAATTACAAGAACTCGTCTAGCGAGGTGCTGGACAAAAGGCGGGTTGTGGATGAAAAGGACGG
>JADMNF010000211.1:0-55768 GCA_016097085.2 Sporothrix curviconia
AAACCTGTGTGTTGGATTACGGTTTCCAACCCATGGGTTGGAAAACCTGTGTGTTTTAATAAGTCGGTGCTTAATATATATTAATCATTATAATAAATAATAATTCTTTTTTAAATTACTAAAAAAGACGAGAAAAACTAATAAAAGAGAGGAGATTTACTCAAGGGGAGATTTACTCGGGGAGATTTACTCAAGAGGAGATTTACTCAAGAGGAGATTTACTCAAGAGGAGATTTACTCGGGGAGATTTACTCAAGGGGAGATTTACTCAAGGGGGGGGAGAAAAACTAATAAAGAGGAGGGAGATTTACTCGGGGGAGATTTACTTAAGGGGGGGAGAAAAACTAATAAAGAGGGGGAGATTTACTCGGGGGAGATTTACTCGGGGGAGATTTCCAACCCATGGGTTGGAAAATCCGTGTTTTTTTAATAAGTGGGGACTTAACCTTGATTAGTCATCATGTTTCTTTTAGATTAGTAAGAAAGGGAGAACAACTGATAAGGAGGGGGAGAAAAACTGATAAGAGGGGGGAGAAAAACCCAACTACGACACCACTTTGACGGTAAGAATTAATAAAAAAAAAAGAATAACTAATAAAAAAAGGGAGAAAACTGATAAGAAGGGGGAGAAAAACCTAACTACGATACTACTTTAACGATAAGAATATATTTATAAATATATTAACGAAAAAAATCTTTCTTTATATAATATATTTATAAATATAATTAAAATAATTTATAATTTTTTTTATAAAAAAATAAAAAAAAAAATAAAAAAAATCTCTCGTATAATTTTTTCTTTTTTATATATAAAAAAAATAAAAAATCTCTTATATAATTTTTTTTCTTTTATATATAAACTTTAATAAACGGTTTCTTTCGTACGAAGGAGAGATTCTTTTTTTTTATATAGTTTATTTACTTTTATATTTGTAGTTTTTTATAATAAAAGAAGATACGGGGGTAAATCGGTAAATAAAAGGTGGTTCTTTCGAATAAGCTTAAAAACTTACTCGAGAGGTACTAGTTTATTTTATCGTCCTTTATCGTACGTTTTATACTCGTAGTTTTTTTCTTCCCTTTTATAGACTCGTTTGTATGAAAAGGGAAGATATCTTTTTTTTCTCGTTGTTTTAGTTAGGTTTTACCTTTATATAAAAAGAGGATTTTTTTTTCTCGTAGAATAGCTTACGCCCTCGTGTATACGCGCGTTTTTTTTTTACGAAAAAAAAAAAAAATTTATTGTTTAAATTAAACTCGCGTTTTTAGTTTAAACCGCCGTAAAAAGGTATAATATCGTACTTAACCGTTAAGTTAAATATTTATCGTACGTGTTTAATAAACGAGATAAAATAGTAAATATACCGTAAAGTTATTTTTTTTCTTCCTTTTTTTAATATTTTAAATAAGTTTTTACTTTTATATAAAAAAGAGAGGTAATCTTTTTTCTTTTTATTCTTATTTTAATTTCCGTTTTTTTACGAAGAAAAGTGATTCCTTTTTTTTTTTAAACGTTTACGCTTTCGTACAAAAATAAAAATATCACTTTAAATACACGCGTTTTTTTTTACAAAAAAAAATAATTTATTATCCGAATTAAACTCGACGTTTTTAATCTAAACCGCCGTAAAAATATATAATATCGCACTTAACCGTAAAACTAAATATTTATCGTATATATTAAACTATTTAAATAAGGTAGTATATATACTCTTACCTTGCATCCGTTGTTATGTTGATGATTCTTCTTATATGTCTTCGTACGAGGCTGCCGTTTTCTTATAACGGACATAAAATAAAAAAAGGTTTTGTCGCTCCCGTCGCCACCGTCACCACCGTCCTTTTTATACGACGCAAACAACACACGTCTTCTCTACAAATAAAAAAACACAAGTGAATAACACTACCCTACCTTACAACGAAGAAATCTTCCTCAACCACCTTTTCCGTACGACGCCCAGCGGCCACCATATCGGGACTAGCTCGCCGTCGCCGCCGCCCCCTTTCGCCGGCTACCACGCGCCGACAACACATCGTACGAAGCTGTAATTCACACACAAGTATCGCATCAATCGTGGCAGTATTTTCCCGTTCTTTTCATCTTCGTACGACGTCTGTAGCTTGCACAAATTCTGACCCGAATTAAATAAATCGGCTCAGAATTGACAGGGGTTAAAGTGGAGCAAAATTAAATCGGATACGGAGCTTCTCCCACCAAAAAAAATTCTGACCCGATTTATTATAGTGGTTAGTTTAATTTTTAAAAGTGCTAACATGGTCCTTAGTCATCATGTTTCTTTTAGATTAGTAAGAAAGGGAGAACAACTGATAAGGAGGGGGAGAAAAACTGATAAGAGGGGGGAGAAAAACCCAACTACGACACCACTTTAACGGTAAGAATCATTATATTTCTTTAAATTAGTAAGAAAAGGAGAACAACTAATAAGGAGGGGAGAAAAACTGATAAAAGGGGAAGTGCCTTTGTAATACTACGATACCACTTTAACGGTAAAAATATTATACGATAGATTTTTAATCGAAAATTTATTATATAACCGTGTATATTTATATATATTTTTACGTTTATTATTTTTTATTTTATTTTTTTTCGTACTTTTTTTATAAAGTTTTTTTTTAATTCTTTTTATTTATCGTAACTAGTTTATTCTTTTTTTACGTATTAAATAAACCGTAGTTTTTTATATTATTACTCGGGCGTAACGACGAAAATCCCTTCCGTATCCGCCCGTGCACTCGATCCGGCTCCACTTCCTGGCGGGAATGCGGCGCTCAAAGAGCTCGTCAATGTTTGCGTAAGACGGCCGGTGAAGTCGGGAATGAAAAAGTAGGTCAAGACAAGGGCGATCAGACCCCAGCCGAGGAACCAGTAGCCAGCGCCCCTGACGCCGAGTGCACCGCCATCCCAGCATGTAAGCAATGGCAAGGCCGTACGTCATGCTCAGAACGCCGCGAATGGTCTGGCCGAGCGAGTTAGACAGCGCACGAAGGCGGGCGGAGCCAGCCTCAGCTGCGTAGATGAATCCGCACGCGCCGGGACCGACAGAATTGCCAATGACACCGAGCGTGACCCACGTGATGAACGCTGGTGCGGCCGTTGAGGGGTATGGCGATGTCCATACAGTGCCCGTGACGCCTATTCCGAGCATGGCAATATTCATAAAGATGATGCCGGTAAACAGAAGCTTCCAGCGGCCGACCCTCGGATGGTCGATAAAGGTCAAGACACAAAGGTAGGCAAACAGACCGACACCGACGGCGATGCACGTATCGCGGAGAGAGTTCGTCTGGCCAGCTTGCTGGAGGAAGTCTATTTAGGGAAAAGTTTTGTTAGTGCGAAGCGTCCTAAGGTAGAAGAGAGAGAGAGAAAACAACGTACACGTAGCATAAGGACCGACCAAGATGTTGCCGGCGAGTTGGGACGACAGGGTTGGGATGATGGCGACAAAAGTTCTTCGTGCGTCGACGCCTTTGAAGCAGTCTCTAAACATTGCATGTTCTTGCAGCTTCTTGCTGTCTGCCTCCTTCCTCAGGATGTACGTGTACTCAGCGAGTCTGACGTTGATCTCGTGTTCGGTCGCGTTGGGATAGATGAAACGACTGATTTCCGGGCATCCTCCGGACGGTCGCGCATGAGGAGCCAGTACGGCGACTCGACGAGGTAGAAGAGCTCAAAGACGACGACGATAAAGGGTAAGATGAGGCAGATGATGAGAGGGACGCGGAAAGAGAGCTTCTCATCGGCGTCGGGCCAGCGCTGTTGGCAGCCGTATGCGATGAGCGTGCAGAGCAGCTGACCGAATTGTTCTATTGACGGTTAGTTCGGATCGGAGAAAAAAAGGAAACAGTGCGCACTCACGGCACATGCCATACATGGTAATGGCAACACCTCTCAGCTCGCGCGGCGCAATCTCAGACAGGTAGAGGGCACAGCCCGACTCCATGATGCCTGCAGACGCGGACAGGATAAACTTGGAAATTGCACCACACTTTCCAGTTGGAAGCGGCCAGCTCGACAGCGGTGGCCGATCACAATCATGGCAAAGAGGAGGTACATGTTGAAACGACGGCCAAAAGTAGTCGGCAATGTAGGACGCGTAGAAGAGACCAAGAACTGAGGGGCGGCGGCGACTCCGCTCCAGCTGAAGTCACGAGTCAGTGTCTGCTCAGTAGCTATCCTGGGATCTGGTGTCTGTGACTTACGCCGTGACCGTCTTTGGAGGGACAGCATACTGGCCATCTTTCTGATATCCTTCGCCTACAGCGTGTCAGTCTGAAGGAAGCTAGGCGGCAGAAGACAACGGAGCGTCCCAACAGATCGTGCACATACCCATCATTTTGCAAAACGATGGCATTCCCAAAAGGGAGCTGCCGATGCCGCCGTCGTTGCTCTGCAAGACCGCATTCATCTGTGGAGTGAGAAGCAGTCTTATTAGCCTCTGATTTATGCTTCTGGCCGACGGTACATGACGAGCGAGGCGGCACAGAGTGAGCTGTAATTCAAACGTACAATAATGCAGGCACAGATGGCAACTGCGCGCTTGTTCTTGACTAAGGATTTGAGCGTCGGCTCCTGCTTTTCCAGCAGCTCATGCTCGGCATCGCGAAAGTCGGTTTTGCTGAGATCGCCCTGCGGCTGCGCGTTCTCGCTGACAGTGACGTGGCCTGCTTAGATTGGTCATTTTTTTCGTGGTCGTGGTCGTGGCCAATATCCTGGTGCAGGACGGCCTGAGTGGGAGGAGCTGCCATAGTGAAAGAGCCTGTAGGAGAGCCGGTGAGAGACGACAGCGCTGGTATGCGAGATGCGTGGCGAGAAATGTCCAATGCCTCGACCCGAGGGAAGGGATTCGCTGTGGTCCTTATGTATCCATCACAGGGTCGAGAATTAGGGGGGAAAAGGAAGGGGGGGATAGAGGGCTGAGAAAATTGAAATTTCTCTTATCCTTGTAGCCAACGACGTATATTGAGTCTGCGCCTTTGTGAATCCTTTCCTCGACCGTCGATAAAAAGTGAAAAAGTGAAAAAGTGCGGTAAAAGTGCGGGGAAAACGCTACGGCGAGCAAAAAACAACTTCCAGTTCTCCAGATTCTCGACTGGTCCATCCATCCCCACGGGGTCGTTTGACTTGGGTCAAAGCTGGTAAAAATCACGCGATTACCGCTGGAACTACGCACCCACTCGCAACATCCTGCATAGCCCGGGGCTCCAATGAGGACCTTGTTGACCCGCTCGCCTGGAGGGTCGTTCGCCTGTAGATGGCTCGAGTAGGGCTCAGTCGCCTGGAGTTTGCCAGTCCGGCGGTGGGTCGTTCGCCTATCTTGCTCGCCAGGAATTTTAGCCGAAGCCTCCAATCCAACCCCCCGACCTGCAAACTACAGTATTTGAAGCGCTACACAGCACAAGGATATGTTGCAAGGCGCTGTTTTAGACGCCTCGCTATACGTCTAGAGTAGCTTCTTGTTGCACTGCACACCCACACCAATTTCAATTTCAATATGCCCATCGACCTCACCAAGCCGGTCCCCATCACGGGCGGACTTGTCCAGGGCGTGGTCGACCCTTTGATGCCAGCATCACCGTATTCCGCGCAATCCCATACGCAGCCCCGCCACTGGGACAGAACCGCTTCAGGGCGCCGCAACCCGTCGTGCCGTGGGACGGCGTGCGCGTGTGCGACAAGTTCAGCGATGTTAACATCCAGCTACCGCCACCGGCGAAATACCCAGACACCTTGGCGGGATGGCCGCAGAGCGAAGATGTGCTCTACCTCAATGTGTGGGTGCCCGGCGAGGATACTGAGGCGGCACGAGCCCGGGCCCTATCCCGTCTTCTTCTGGATGCACGGCGGCGGATATCGCGAGGGCGGCAATCCCGACAAGAACTTTGACGGGACCGGCCTTGCCCAGAAGGGCGTCATCGTGGTCGTACCCAACTTCCGACTGGGCCTCACGGGCTTCCTTGCGCACCCGACCTCACCAAGGAGGACCCCAATGGCACGTCGGGCAACCAGGGCCTGCTCGACTGTGTCCAGGCGCTGGAATGGATCCGCGACAACATTGCGCAGCTTGGCGGCGACCCGCGGCGAGTAACGATAGCCGGCCAGTCGTCCGGCTACGCCCAGAGCCAGATCCTCATATGCTCGCCGCTTGCCAAGGGGTTGATCTCGGGCGCAATCATGCAGTCGGGTGCTCGCACGACCCGCGACCCATTGGTCATCAGCGGACCGGCATCGTACCGGTATCTCAAGGATGCCGAGCAGGAGGGCATAGATATTCTCACGGAGCTCGGCGTCAGCAGCATACAGGAGCTGCGCGACTACCCGGACCCTCTCAAGTTTGCACAGCTCAGCATGAAGAGGGACCTTAAGTACTTTGGCCCGCCGCCCATGTTCCGTCCCGTCATGGATGGACATCTGCTCACGCAGCCATACACGACGTCGTTCGACCAGGGCACTGTTCCAAACGACATTCCCGTCATGACCGGCATGAACTCCCACGAGGCCACCGTGTATATCGAGCCCCGATTCACTGTTGAGGACTTGCGCGAGTCCGTGGACCAGCGCTTCGGCGGTGGCGAATGGTCGGCGCGGTTCTACAATGTGTACCCGCCGGCCGACGACGAAATCGCAGGGGCCCGCTCGACGCCTGGAACCTCTCTGCACGCGAGTACGCGCGCCATGGCTTGGCGCTCTGGGCCCAACAGTACAATCAGCAGTGTGCGTCGCCCGTCTACGGTTACTACTTCACCCACCACCCGCCGCAGTGGAAGGGCCACAAGACGGACTGGGAGAAGCCCAAAGCCCCTGGGTTCCAGCTCAACAAGGGCCCTCTCTACGGCGCATTCCACAGCGCGGAGCTCGCGTACGTGTTCAACAGCGTGATTACGAGCGACACGCGACCCTGGACAGACCGCGACCGCCAGGTGGGCGAGACAGTCTCGACGCTGTGGGCCAATTTCATAAAGTACGGGAACCCCAACGGCCGGAAACCAGAAGACCGCCCAGAGGAGACAAGGGAGGCGCCAGAATGGCCAACGCTTAAGCAAGACCCAGGTCATCTGATGGAAATAGGACAAAAGTACGAGCTTGTGCAGACGGCGTCAGAACAAGGCAAGACATTCTGGAACGAGTATTACGCCGCAATGAACCAAGCTTGGTAGGGGACAGAGGTTAGAAAGAAAGACAGGGGAGGCATATCCAACAGTCATGTCATGCCCATTCTGGTTGGGGGATATGGGCCACAGTATTTAGGAAATACATATATATCATTCATTCATTCGACATGGGGTTCTACAGAATGCATGGACTGTGAAATATAATATCCAATTCTAGACTTGACATCATTTTACTTTCTTTGTTTTCTTTTCTTTTCTATATTACTATTTTTTTTCAACTTTTTTTATTACATTCTATTTTTTATTACCTTCTATTTTTATTACCTTCTATTTTTATTACCTTCTATTTTTATTACCTTCTATTTTTTATTTTAATTCTTTTGTTTAATATTGGTTTTACTTTGTCTTTCTTATTATTCTGTCCAACGGCTTCGAGCCACCCCCTGTTTCTATGTTCCAGTGTATGTAAAATAGTGTGGCACATCTATCAGATTTAACATGCTCTAAACAGTCCGATAATCCTAAGAGAAAAACTCCTGGGCCAGTTCTCTAATAGGAGCTCGCAATGGTGCGAGTAGATTGGTGGGCTACAGGCTACTCGTATATACATACCTAGTCAACACGCCGGTATCTAAAGCGCATTGTCTCTGCGTTGCCGACGTGGTACCGTACCGATGCTGGCGTTGGCCTCGTGGATGGTTGCGCGCCTTCTGTAGGTAGTCGGCACTCGACACAATCCACTCGACACTCAACACTCGACCGCCGCGTGACGTCGCTTATTTCGTATTGTTTGCTTCTAAGTCCCTCCCTGAGCCTCGATTCTTCTTCTGCTCGAGCCACGATTTTGCCGCCGCCTTTTGTTTTTCATCGTCGGCGCGCTTGAGCGAGTACTCCTTGACGAAGAAGATGCACAGCACGCACTGGATCCCTGCAAGGCCCGTCATCATGTAGTAGACCACTTGAACGCCTCGAGCTGCAGTACGGAACAAACATTAGCTGCGTTCAAGCTGACAGAAAAAAGGGAAAAAATGGGGGCCCCCGGGGCGGGGGGAGGGGAGACGGGAACGGCACAACAAACCGTAGGCGGCGATTGCTTCTGTCGCTTGGGAAGAAGAAAGCCCATGCTGGCAATTTGCGTGGGGTCGGAGAGGATGTTGCTTAGGGTCTTGGCGTCAAAGTCTTCTGCCTCGAGCTTGGTTCTTTATAGATGAGCGGTCACTTGTCAGCAACGTGCAGCACAAACGAATTTTCGCATTTCGCATTCGCATTTCATTCTCGTACTCACCGCACTATATTGTTGATGATTGTTCCGCACGCGGCAATGGCAATCGTGGATCCCATCATGCGCAAAAAGTTTCGGGCGCCCGTGGTCACGGCCATTTCATGTCTTTTAACGGCAGCTTGTATGGCGACGAGCGTCGTCTGCAGAGTCTGGCCACTGCCCAGGCCCGTGAGGATCTGATATGCCACCAGCTTGCCCGACGATGTCGACGGCGTCACGGTCGTGAAGAGCCCGGATGCGATTGTCCAAAGAGCATAGCCGGCAACCAGGTTGATCCGGTAGCACGAGTATCTGGAGACGAGGAAACCAGACGTAAAGGAAGTGATGATTTGCGACAGAATCAACGGGAGAATGAGAATGCCCGATTTGATAACCGAATCACCGCGTGCGACTTGATAGAACTGAGGCAACTGTAGTGAAATTGGTGTCAGCGACTGCCTGACTGCCCGACTGCCCGCCAGGGACGCAATACGCATTCCATTCACACAAAACTCTGGCCGTTGCGGAGAGTGCTCACGTAGTAGAGGTTGACAAACGTAGTGTAGCCGGTCAAGAAGGACGTGAGGATACAAACCGATATGTGGCTGTTCTGGAAGATGTGCACTTTGCGTTTGTGTCAGCGATGATTCGCAAACTGCCGCACAACCACCAGGCGAGAGAAACTAACTAGGCATCCTAGGAAACGAGAGTCAGTACACGTGTGTATGTGTGTGTAGTTTCTATGCATAGCGGACAGCTTGGCCAAACGTACAGAGGTAGCTTGGCAACTCTTAGTTCGACATAAATGAACAAGCCAATCAGCGCGACGCCGATGAGCAGAGGAGCGAGGACGACAGCCGACGTCCATGAGTACTGCACGCCACCCCTTCAAGTAACCTTTGGTAAGCTGTTTAGTTGTCTCGGTTTTAGTAACAGTCGGTGGCGACGTACCAAGATAAGGGAATAATGATTAGAACCGACGCCGCGAAACTGATCAGGCAACCTATGCCGTCAATCTGCTTCAACTTCTTCTCTGTGTCGGCCTTGACGCGCTTGAGAGGAAGACCAAAGGTAACAATGATCATTGAGACGACTGTCAGGGGTATGCTGATGTACTGCGGTCCGGGTTAGTGTTCAAGGCCCGCAATTGGGGTGCAAGATGCATACATGATGCCGGGACAAACACACGAAACACCATCTCCAAGAGACTTTCTCTGTGAAGACGCCACCGATTAACGGCCCGATAGCCGTTGCAACCGCGACAACAACGCCGACAATGCCTTGGTATTTCCCGCGCTCCTGCAGTGACACAACATCCGATACGACAATCTGCGTGACGGTAATGAGGCCGCCGCCCCCAATACCAGCGATGGCACCTAGCAGCTATTAGCCAGAATGCCAGCATATCGAGCAACCGAGAAGATTCCAAACAGGATTTCAAAAACTCACGGGCGACGAATCAGCATGGCCATGTTTTTGAGAAACACCCGAGATGATACTCCCGAGAAGGAAGATGCCCAGGCTGGCTATAAGGATGAGCTATGGCCAATGGACAACCCGTTAGAAACCATCAGAACCCATCAGAAACCGTCCGGCCCGGTCCTGTCTGACAACACGCCCATCGAGTACTCACCTTGCGGCCGAAAATGTCACTAAATCGACCATACAGGGGCTGGCAGGCCGTGCTGGTCAACATGTATGCCGTGCCGATCCAAGACGATATCGATGCGTCGTGGAATACTGCGCCCATGGTCGGCAGGGCCGTCGACACGCTGCAAGACAAGAGAAGTCAGTTGTGAAACCGAATTAACCAAATTAACTGAATTTAACGGATCCGTTTGATAGACGTACATCGTTTGGTTAAGCATGGAACCTAAAGGGCGGGAATGAGGGTTTTAGTCAAAAGTGTTGGCTTTTTTTCCTTCCTTGGGACAGCAACAGCATAGCAGTTCTATCACTGCTACTTACAAAACATTGCCGAGCTCAACCCAAAAAAGACAATAAAGAGCTGTCGCATCGGCAGCAGGTTCGTCTGGTCCTGTAGCCCGCAGGAGGTGGCTCTTCATGGTCCCCTCGTATTGTGTGCGCGTCTCCGGTGGATGTACACTTCACGACAGCCTGGCCGTGTTCCTGGGACTTTTCGTCTTCTGTCGATATCGGCGCCGGATCGGGTACAGGTGTATTCTGCACCGTCTCCGCGGTGTCGACACCGACGCTGGCCGTCGTCGTCTCTGCCTTGTTGAGTGTCGAAGGACATGACATTTCGGCTGGTTCAGAAGCTTCTACCGCTTCTGGAGCCGCCGCTGCAGCCTCCGATTCCAGCTGCATAGGGTTGAGAAACGCATGAGCCATGACTTTTGCGCGTATCCAAAAAGTGCAGATTCCAGCGTGCTCGTCATGGCCGCTGGGAAAATGTTCAGAGAATAAATATCTTGAAACATCTACGACCGGGTGCCTCGGGTGGAGAAAAACCGAGGGCCAATTGGAGACTCTCGAGTACTTTACAGAGCACTTGTTTTGTACCATTGCGCAAAGCGCACACCGTTGCGTATACAAAGTAGGCATACAGGACGGTCACTCATGCTCACTGTCGCGCAAAAGTAGATAGGAATACCCCAGAAAGAGTACGTCGTACATCAACCGTGATGAGCTTGTCCTGCCGACTCGGTTAATTCGGCTGGGCGCGCAGCCGAAATGCTACCATTCCGTCAGCCTCTACTGTGAGTCTGTCGTGAGTTACAGGTAACTGAGTAATAGAAAGTACACCTGATTCACCTCTCTTCCAGGTCACAATCCAAGAATTTAATTTTAACTAGGTTCTCCCTCTTTCGTGGTCATTCTCTAAGTTTCCGAAGAAGCTTTGATTTGCTGACCCGCAAGCGACATATTGATAAGCTACGACGTACAGGGTATTGATACTGACGGCAAGGGTACTACGAGTACGAACGCCTCGACCTATCCCAGCCAAAAAAGCCGCCATCCAGAGTAATATTGTAATGACAATCGATCACACAGCATTTCTGGTACTCGTAAAGGAACTAGCTATTCGATCACGAGAGAATAATATCGACAGAGGAACAGCTTTAGCCACGCCTGGAGATATTATGCAGTGTCACAACCAAACAGCCAACCTCGAGCCCAAGTACTTCGGCAGCCACTACAGTGTCAAATACACGTTATGGCCATAATCGGGGTGGATTGTGTTCTCTGTGTTGGAATCCTGCATACATCCATAAATGCCTTAATCCTATTTTATCTCCGGAAGCCCTGAGTTTAAGCGTCACGTGAAAGTCACTTGATATGTCATATGACCCTGAAATTCAGGTTTGTGAGCAGAAATTTTTTAATATTGTACGAGGTTCCCCGGTAAGTTGCGTACCCTTGTAATGTGGCTGAGAAGTCACTTTTTTTGTGCTTTGAAGTTCCTTCTACGAAAGACCCACAAAAAATACCTCTGAATGAAAACACATGGGTACGATATTTACGCCCGCAACCTCGTATTAAAAGTTTTTGCCTACAGCCCGTTATCCGCCAGTCATAGGCTTCTACACGCTTCCTGCATATTTATGCATCAACAATGGTACATATGTCGTACATGACACACAGTAGACACTCACATGTACACCGTGTTTATCTCCGTATTACTGTGCTTATGACACTGTATCAGCCAGTACCCTTTTTCTTCGAGTGATTAGAATTAGCCCGCAGCATTCAACACGGTTCTTTTTCTTGTTTTCATTGACCACAATTAAGGAACGAGGTTGCGCCGCCACTTCATCGTTTAGCCATATTTTTTCCCCGCAAAGTTGCTCTCTCAAGGGCCACCATTCGACCCGACTATCGATTGCGCGAGCTCAGAGGTCGCTGCGGACTATGTGCAGTGCCGTTCAGTGACAACGTTAACTTGTTCGATCATGGCGAGCTGTGCAGACGACGCGCTTCGACTAGAGAAGTACGGAAAGCCACGAGGGTCAGGACGGGTAGGTATACGATTGTATCAGTCAACCACTGCGTGGCCAGCCATAGGGCAGCGGGACTGACCACGGTTTTCGCGCAGGCTGCCTGACCTGCAGAACCAGAAAGGTCAAATGTGACGAGACCCAACTGTCTGTGACCGTTGCCGCAACATGTCGCTGGAATGCACATGGCCCGAGAAACAGACTGGTAATAGTGAGTGCTTGGGCTGCATTGGTGTAACAAAGTTGAGGCCTCTTTGCCGCGTCTAATCATGGTCGGAAATCCCCAGAGCCCGTCCGGACTATACAAAGGGATAATACTTCTACCCATCACGCCCGAGTCATCGTCGACCGGCTTGTTACGGCTGTTCGCGATGCCCGATCGAAATGCTCACAAACCCGGCCCGTGTGCACTCGTTGCATGGTGCAAGGCTTGACATGCGAGTACCCGCTTCCAAAAGCGAAGCAAGCCCGTTCGACAAGCGCAACCTCCTGGAACAAAGAGAAACGTGACAGAACAGAAGACCCAGCAGGCATTGGCAGCGGCAGCAGTTCATCCACATCGCCGCCCGGTACCACTCCTGCCAGCTTCAAGAACCCCTGCTCACATGCGTCCGGCCTCTCTAACCGCATGACCTGACGGCTTCCTGCTCTCGATCGGACACTCGTCGAATCCCGCTCGAGAACACCTTGCCTTTGGGCTTTGGCGGAGGGACGCACACGCCGCAAGAGCCAGGACACATATATATGTGAGATTCCCCCCCCCCCCCCTTTCTACCTTTCAACCTTTTCCAAAGACAAAAACAGTTGCTTCTGCACGTCATCTGAGCGACCGAAGCTGATCACCGGGGTGTGTAGAAATCATCCATATACACTCGATCGGCATCGAAGCGAAAGTCTTGTCGCAGCCTTCTTTCGCCACGTCCATGCGTATCAGGCAAATGGGTTTTTGCCACCGAGACCGGACGTTGGAAGCTGCGCGGAGCGGAAACCTACCGCATATTATCTTGCTCGCCATCTGCGCAGTTGGAGCAAGATTTTCAACCCCGCCAGAGCCTGCCCCGGTTGCTGCCCACTGGGCTGACGAGGCGGACGACTACTCGTCACGTCACACGAGTTCTCGTTGGACAATGTGGTGGCCTCTCTCCTCCTCGGCACTTATACTCAGCACGCCGGATTCTTTACCCAGACTCATACCTGGTGCGCCATTGCCAATCGCCAAGCACTGAAACTTGGGATTACATCGCGGCATAATTGACAGCGGACAAAAACCCCCACCGTGGATTGAGCCGAGGGTCGAAGAAGGCTGTTTTTCGCGTGCTATGCCATGGACAGGCAGATATCAAATGGAACGCCCGAGTCTGTGTGCTGCCCTGCCGACCGGATACGAATCTCCCTCCCTTGCGAAGGGTTCAACTGGCGGCTAGGCATCATTGTCGAGACGCCCCTGGCCATTCTTGAAGGACACGAGTCAGATGTACACCCTTTTTGTACCAGAATGTCGCCTCATGGGATCGTATGTGCGCCTTGTCGTGCGCGCTACCTAGTCCAAAAAGTGAGTTTTTATTAGCCATGTGAAAGAAATTTGACCGCGAGGCAAGTTACTAATCTCCCACAGCTATCTTCATTCCCTCATAGAAGAAACCAAATATGATGAATTCCAACGACCCCGCCTTGGGATCCCACTTCGCATTTCAACATGTGCCTGGAAAAACTCGCCTTTATCAAAACCTCTTTATCGGAACGACTTCAGGTGACGCGCGACGTCATCCACGCTCGGCACGAGACCCCAGGCATGGGACCGCGGGTGATGATCTATCTGTGGTGGGACATGTGCCACATCGAGTTGCTCCGTCCAGCGTTACACGGTTACCCCGAGTCATTGCCTCCTTATATACTCGCCATTGGCGCCGGACGGTTGGGTAGAAAAGTCTCGACAAACCTGCCTTGGCCACGCCAAAGCCATCACGGAGACTCTCGGCTTTGTGGCTGGCACAATGCCTGCAGAGCCTCTTGTTATTATCGACCACACCCTGCCGCATCTGGTGTACGTCTCCATTCGCATTCAATTGGAGAATATGATAGAAACACCACGAGTGCCAGTGAGCAGGATGAGCTTGACGTCGCGTTTGGGTCATGCTGGGTTTTGTTCAAAGAATGAGTTCTTATTTTCGCCCAGCTCAACTTTTGGTTAAATTCACCATCTTTTTGTTCAAGTCGCAGTCGCGCGCTGCCCAATGTCGAGTCTAACCAGGTGCAAAAGCTTAGGGAGACATGCCGAATGCTTGCCCGACATGGCATGAGCTGTCAGGCAAATATTACGTTAGAAATGTCAGTTTTTGCATGGTGTGGCGTCTTGTTTGGTTCTGTATCTACCTAAAACTAACCATGATGGCTCAGGCAATGTGAGACGCCACCGCACCCATGGTTCCGGAAGCAAAAGAAGCTCGATGACGATCGATCGTTGGAGCAGACTCTTAGAGTAAGTTTGCGAAATCTCCCCCGCCCCCCCCCCCCCCGGGTGATTGAATGAATCAAATTGCATATAAAAGTAGTTTTTTACTAAGTAAGCGCCGTTTTGAGTAGGGCTGGACCGAGGGAAGACTTGCGTATGCTGAATAATCTCTTCCCTGAGATTATTCCTAATGGTTTCTCGTATAATAATCCTACGAACTGGACGGGCGATATACATAGTATCGATTTTTTATAAGTCGATAACAGCCCGATATCCCACCCGAAAAAATCTCACTGGGAAGTTCCCTTTTTGGAGTTGCACCTGCTGCCATACCTGCTCTAACCTACCTACGGATGTGCTCTCATGTGCTCACCTATGATCCCTGCACCGTTGTGCCCTCTGTGCTCTGTGTCTCTAGGCTCTTTTACCACGAGCCGGTACAGTTACAGGGCTTTTTCTAGGCCACCATCTTGTAGTTTAAGAGGCACGCTTAAGTGCGTGTAGAAAAGTCACAACTAAATGACTCACAGCTTTATCGAGGCGGTGTTGTGATTTGACTCATAGGCGGGAGTATAATTATGTAATGATGGGATCCCATGACAGAAACTGCCCCTTGTCTGGAGAGTACAGAGAGTGCATATCCCACCCGAAAAGTCTCACTGGTAATTCCCTTCTTTAGAGATACACCTGTACCGAATCTCATAACAGTTTGAACGGCCGTAGCAAAATATAAACAACCAAGTGTAAACGCAACGGAAGTAAGCATGCCATTCAGTCCGCTTCCCGACACGGTGCACTTGTTACAAAGGTACACGTTCTTAAAAGAAGAAGCGTAATATAACGAAAGACGAAAAGTGACCCCACGCGGACGCTACGACGGGCCGCAGCCAGCCTAAGGACTAGGCCACGGCGGAAACAACGATAGAGCGGCTGTAAGACAGCGCTGGTGTGGCTGAAAAAGCGACACCGCCACCTTTAAGACATAGGAATAACGGTGGGGGTGAAGGATACGGCGGTGATTAATTAAGGAGGTAAACGTAATTGAAATAATCACGATTATATTTATTTTAATTAATTTAAATTAATTTAAATAAATATTTAAACGTTAAAATAAATTAATTTAACCGGCCGGTTTAAATAAAAATAATAGTTAATAAGTTAAATTTATATTTAAAAAGCTTTAAGTTTACTTTTTATTATATATAAGTTAAAATAATTATAATTAAATATATATAAAACTAATTTTTTTTAAAAAATTTAATCATTAAGTGACCCACTTTACTTTTCGACCACCCCCCTTTTCGACCACCCATTCTTCTTTTTCCACATACCAATTCATAAAAAACGCGATACTTTAAAAAATCGTAAGTTATTTAAAAAAAATCTTACTAATTATTATATTTATTAACAGCCTTCTTTTTTAAATAATACGCGAGTATACCGAAGAAAATCTCTTTACGGCGCTTAACGTTATAACACACGGCCTCTCTTCACGAAAAGCCTCTTTTATTTACGGAATACCGCGATTTATACTTTTAAGCCGCGTTAAAGGTATATAACCGCGTTATCTCGCGTTTAAAGTATATTAAAAGCTTTCGATAATATAAAAGTAATAATTAATAAGTTAGATTTATATTTAAAAAGTTTTAAATCTACTTTTTACGTATATATAAGTTAAAGTTATTATTATTAATCTTTTTAAGCTTTCCGATCAACTTTTTATACTCGGAAAAAACTGGATGATAGTTTTTTTACGTTGAAATTTATTAATAAAGGTATAAAGGAGTAAATTTATTAATATAAAAAAGGTTAACGGAACGTTTATTAACGTATTAAATTTAATTTCGGTTATATATTTTAAAAATATAAGTTATTCGGTTTGAAAATAGATAGAATATAAACGAGATTAAGTTTTTTTTTAATTAAAAAGATATTTTTTATATTTTAAAGATTATTATAAAAACGAAAATTCGGAAAAAACACGTCGGTTAACGTTTTTAAACTTTTATAATCGAATATATCTTTTTAATAAATAAATCACTCTTTTTTCTTATTATTTTTAAAAGTAAATCGATTTAATAATAATAATTTTAAATAATTTAAATAAATTTAAATTTAATAATTTATATAATAAAAAACGGTTAAATAAATAATAAAACGGTTATAACGTAGTTTCGTAATATATTTTTATTTTATTCTTTTTTTTCTCGGTTATAAAACGTTCGTTTATTAATTATTAACGGTTACGGTAATTATAAATTAAATGATTTTATACGTTTTTATTTTAAAAATAATATTTTTCTTCGTTTTTTACTTTTTACACTTTTTACGTTTTTTAACTATTAAATTTAATTATTTTCTCGTTATTAAAAACAGTTTTTCGAAAAAAAATAAAAAAAATATTATAAACGAAAAAAAATATTTATTAATAAAAAAGTTTTTTTAAAATATTATTTTAATATACGAAAAAATATAATAATAATTAAAAATTATAAAAGTAATTAACTTTTAACCGGTTTTTAACTAATTAACGAATTAAAATTATTAATTAACTTTTTTATCTTTTATTAATAACACGTTATTTATATTAAATAATTTAAATATTATTATATTTAACTCGTTAAAAGTATTTTTAAATATTATTTTTTAACCTTTTATAATAATATAATCGACTTTTAAAAAGTCTCGCGATTTAATTATTTAAATTAATAAATTTTAATAATAAAATAAATATTTATTTACATACCGGAATTTTTTTTTAAAAGCTTCGAAAGGTTACGATAAAAAGGTTTCTAAAAATATAATTTAAAACGTAAAATTAAAGCTTTAAAAGAAAAAGTAGACTCTCTACAATTAAAAAAAGGAAAAAAGTGGTGATAAGTCTAAATTCAAAATTCGTTACTATATAATACATTTAAAAGGCGAAAATAACGGCAGGCGAAGTAGTGAATTTGTTAGATGATAGCAGCGAAGAAGAGGAAGCAGAAGAGCCATAGCACATAATTTTCCAATAAAATGTGGTTTTTTTATGATTTTTTGAAGTTATGCCTTTTTTTTGGCTTTTTTCTTTGTGGGTGGTGGAAAAGGGGGGGTGGTCGAAAAGTAGGGTGGGTCACTTACATATATTTATTTAAAATAAAACCATTTTTATAACGGTATAAATGTGACGGGCTAACTGGCTGTGCACAGGTAGCCTCGAGCAAGAAGCTGTATTCTGACGAAATATCTAGATACCAAAGGAAAGAAGGAAAAAGGAGAAGTCTGGCCTGGGGTTCTGATCAGAACCCTGCCCTTTCACCCTTCGGTCGTGCCCCGTTTCTGCCCTGGCTCACCGCCCGCCATAGCCCTAGTGCTCTTGGAAGTCCACGGCTTCCGATCAGAACCCTGGGGTTTTCGGGGTTCCAATCCCCCCCCCTCAGGAACCCTCCAGGGCAGTGCTCTGCCTGCCCAACCCTTCACGGCCCTGCGCCGTTACAACGAGTTATATTAAAAGTTTAATCTAGTTCCGACGTTTAAATATATTAAAAACTTAACACGAATATTTTAATTTTATTACTTAATATCCCGAAATTAACGTGGTGTTACGACTCGTACTTAATATTAAATATATTAATAAATTAAAAACTAACTATTTTATATCTAATAATCATGATTATAGAAAACGTTGACCGTTTAAACGTTGGTGGAGGAGGCCAAGAATTTGCTTTATAAAAGCAAGAAAACTCATGCTCACCACATCCAACCGTGATACCCTTCTCTTCCATCAACTCAGAAGATGGCAAAACCACGAGCGCTTCAGTGTTAGGAGGAATGACCAGAGTCATGTTAAATGTATCCTTCGCGTCATTCACCTTCCACGTGCATGCAATTCGCCCGTATGGACTTTCATATACCGTTTCCGCAGATGTGATAGTGCCACCAGGAAGCGGCTTCACCTTGATTGTCCGCCACCCTGGCGAAAGTGCAGAGATCCCACCAACACTCTCGTGCAACCAATTAACAACAGACCCTAAGGCGTAATGATTGAAACTTGTCATCTCGCCAGGATTGATGGTGCCATCTGGAAGCATACTGTCCCATCTCTCCCAGATGGTGGTTGCACCCATAGATATGGGATAAAGCCACGACGGACAGCCTTGCTCGAGAAGCATACGGTATGCCATCTGGTTGTTTCCGGTCGCCGATAGAGGCATGCGTAATGACAGGAGTACCTGCAAATCCGTCGCGATGCGGTATTGTGGCGCTCTGCACGAGATGGCAAAGACGGCTCGCAGCCCGACTGATCTTTTCTTTGCTGTCAAAGAGCCCAAAGCGCAGAGCAAGTGCATATGCCGTCTGAGTGTCACCCGCCAAGCGACCGGAAGGCGTAATTACTCATGTGCAAAAGCTGCCTTGGTCCTGCAAAGATCCTCGTTGTAACGATGTGCATCCTTGACTTCACCGAGGAGACTGCTTATCTTGCTGATGGTTTCCAGAGTCCGGACCAAATAGCAATCAGCAACAAGGGTGGCATCAGTTCGGCCAGCAGCGGCGTCGTCTGGTGGAGCAGCAGGATCGAGCCAGTCGCCAAATTGCCAGGCATTTTGGTCCCACAGACCATTGGCGCCTCTGGGTATTCCCCGATCTACCCATGCTTTCATGCTGGGGTACTGCTTGCGAAGAAGCTCAACATCTCCAGAGCTGTTGTAGAGGTCCCAAGGTGTAAGCACAGTGACATCGTGCCAGACGCTTTGCGCTCCAAGGTCGCCACCGAGAATATCCGGGACAACCAGCCCGGGATAACCAGGGCAGTCCTTCTGTAACTGCTCGGCCAGTACATCATCGAGCCAACTCCCGAGAAATCCTTGCGTGTCGTAGATAAAGTTTGCCGAGGGGGCAAACACCTGAATGTCACCTGTCCAGCCGAGCCGTTCATCGCGCTGGGACAGTCTGTTGGTATAGAAAAGAAATTGCCCTTCATACTCCACACAGCATTCTCGTGGAGCTTGTTGACGAGAGGCTCGGAGCAAGAGAACCATCCTGTTCGTTCATGTCGCTGTGCAAGACAAATGCGGTGATATCACTGTCCTTTGGAATGCCATCGTTGATCGGCCAGCCGTCTACCTGGCATAGCGAAAGCCGTGGAAAGTAAATTTTGGTGACCAAGTAGCCGGTTGCTTTTGCGCAGACAGATGCACACGGTCGATCTGCTTCGCCGATCGGAGAGGGCGGGTACCAAGCTCGTCGTGCTCGAGCACCTCTGCATGGGTGAATGTGATAACGTGTCCTTCGTTATCTGTTGACGGTAGACGCACGTGGAGCGTTCCCACAAGGTTCTGGCCAAAGTCGATGAGGGTCTTACCCGAGGCTGACTTGAAGATCTTGATAGGGGAGACTGTCTCCGTGATACGAAACAGGCGGCGTGTCCGAGGAAACAAGGTGCGCGGAGGGAAACTCTAGCTCTTCTGTCGCTATCCAAGACTGGCTCTCCCGAAAGCTAGGATCGCTGTTCCATCCCAACGTCTCCTCGCGTATGTCATAGTCCTCTCCGTCGTAGATCTCAGCACGAATAGTCGCACTGTGGTGGGACTTCCAGGTGTTGTCGGATATGATGACATATGCTTGATCGCGATCCTTGTAACGGATCTCGAGCTGTGCCAAGAATGCTAGGCGATTGCCGTAGAGATACCGCCGGTCTCCCCAGGACAGTCGGCCAGCGAACCATCCCTCGGCAACTTCGACACCCAGGACACAGGCCTCGGTCTTTGCCATCCGGAGCTGCTGAGTCACATCAAAGGTCGAATAGAGAAGCCGATTCTTGTAGCCGGTCCACCCAGGTGCCATTTTCTCGTCACCAATCCTCTGCCCATTGAGGGACGCTTCGTATACACGTGTGCCGTGATGTAGAGGCGAGCCTGCACAATGGCACCCGTATCTGCTGGCAGAGAGAATGATTTTCGGAACAGCATGGGTCTCAGAGTCTTTCTTTCGTCTGGCTGAAACGAGGAAGCCGTCAATTTGGCTGTCCAGTCTGCAATGTCGAGAAGCGCGGTTTCAACGGTGAACGGAAGTGACCATTCAGTGCTTAAACTCGCCCTATTACCGGTGTTGTCCGTGAAAGAGCCATGCGCCCGGATCTTGACCTGAACTGACTCTCGTGATTCCAGAGGGCGCCATGGCCACGGCACCAGAACCGAGTCTGCACTTTTGACGGCATACGTCTCTGGCGGCAAGGCGGCATCGTGGCTGATGAATTGAATCTCGTATGACTCTTGTGCCCAATTTTCACGTTCCCTTCATTGCTGAAGCGCCACGAGACCCGAGGTTTGGATTGGCCGATGCCAAAGCCCGTGGGATGATGCTCGAAGGTAAGAGATGAGATTCGGATGGACGCCATCTTGAGCAGCAAATTGTATGACGGCGAAATAGTGAGTGCGGATCTGAAAGACTTGACTATGTTGGAGAACGGTGTGTGGATTTTATCTTTGTTCTCCGAGGTTGTATCAGAAAAAAGAAACTTGTCCCACACCTCTTGATGTCGCTGCTTCTATTAGAGCTTGACATTTACGATTGTTTCCGAAACCGCTGCGGTTTGACTCACGTACTCGGTACACATTAATCCGGGAAACAAATTTGAGGGAGGGATAGTCTCATCATTACGCGCTTCAGTGTAGATCACTACTTTGTCCAGCACGCCTTTGATGGTATTTCGCTTTATCTTCGGCCGACTATGATTATTTGGTCATTCCAGCCCTTGCAGTCTTTCCCTTTCTTTCTCCTCTTAAGCTTCACGGTGTTTTCTGTGGAGTTATATTCGCTGTACAGTGCACCGAGACACGAGAGAAAACAACCCGTTGGTTTCAATGATGAAGCGAGTGGTGATGTGAAGGATCAAGCAGCCCTGCTAGTAGGTCGAAAATCAAGCTCGCGGGAAATAACCCCCCTAGCTTCATACACTATGCGTGAATTAAGATGAAGACACAAGGCTGGTTTAGTCCAATCACAACATAAACTCGGAACATCGGCAGTTTTCCCACAGGAAGAGATGGTGCAAATCCACCCATTATCGCGGAGCGTCGGAGGCTATTTACTATTCTAGGTCGTATTTTGCGTCGGTCATAATGTGTGCTACCAAAGAGCCAAATGGTCAATCGACATAAACTCCCTAAACAGGGCATCCGCCAACGATGGTTTCAGTCATTGCGGGGAAACGTTACTCTAACATAACGCTTGCGCTTCTCCCCGCGTCCCCCGCGTTTTCCCCGCGTTTATGATGCATCACAGGACTTACCGGGGATGTTCAACGAGAAGTCTCCCGCAAGTCTCTTTTCTTCTATCTCGTGCCTTCTTTCACCTTTTCTGTCACCTTCGGTGTAAGTGATACCGAAACATGTGTAGAATGGATCAATTTATCCAAGCTGTATTATCGATCTTGAAGACTGACGGTATAAAGTGACCTGCTGGTATTCCAAGTTTCCAGTGTAACCTACCACAATTCCACCACTTAAATTGACGACAACTAATCTTTGAGACCAGCATCAAACACTTTTATTTGTCCCTTTTGCTAGTTCGGAGCAAATATTCACGATGGAGAACAGGGAAGCCGATATCAGGTCTCCAGACGCGGTGGCAAGCGCAGGAAAATCTAACGTTGGCCATGTCGAAGATGCCATTTTTGAAGAAATCGGACACGCCAAAGTCGATGTTATGTGAGCTATGGTCTGGCGAAGTCCAGATTTGACAATTTGAGCATCCCTCAAACAATTGGATTGCGAAGCGTGTCGTCCTGATCATCATATCAGTTTATACTGGTTACATTTGTGAAGGCTTTGAAGTACGCTCCAACCCTTCCCCTTTCCCCCGCAAGCCTCTCCTTGGAATGCTATAATTATGTTTTTAATCAGAATTATAATTTGTCGGAATTGTTAACGCAATAACAGTTGAACTCATCTGGCTCTGTGATCGCAAACGCTGGCTTTATCAAGCAGTTTGGCTCTGGGGATGCAAATGGCGTGAGGTCTCTCAGCGCGACTTGGGGTATGATATGCACTTGTCTAACACGCTTGAAACCGCAATTTACCTTGGGAAAAACTGACGTTGATAAACAGTATCCACCTGGTCGGCTCTCCTTGTATGCTTTAAGCCTAACTTTACATTCCGGAATTGCGGTGTCTTTGTTACTAACCGCGTCAGAACGTCGGTCAAATCATTACGTTCACGCACATCTCATGGTATGTTTTTGGGGATTGTTTTTCAATATGGGAAGAGCATTATCGTTCTAACTTTCTTTTAGGTTTGCGGACAGATTTGGTCGCAAAGCTTCATTCTATCTCGCCTGGTCCTGGCTTGCTCTTGTATGTACAACGTTTTCGTTATTCTTTTTTTTTCGATTCTATTTACAAAATGCGGGTTGTATGCAACTATTCACCACGAAAACTGGTTGACCTATGCTAACATTCAGCAGGGCTGCATTTTCATCAATGTGGCCAAATCTCCGTCTGTGTGGTGAGTCGAGCCCCGAGGACTAGTATGAACCGACAGCGATCGGGTTTCTTGTGATGCTTTAATTAACATAAATACCAGGCGCTTGGAAAGCTGTGCAATGGCGCAGGCGTAGGTGTTCTCCAGTAAGTTCTGAGCTGCTGCTCCTGATTCCGGGCAAATTTAGAGGGGCATCTCTCTAACAACTGCGGCTAGGATAACATGTCAAATTTACGCCATGGAAGTCAGTCCGAATAAAATTCGTGGCGGCTTGGTGACATTCCAGGCAGTATGGTACGTTCTATACATGCAATTGTTCATCTCTACAACTTGACAAATGTTGACTAAATCTCTATAGGAGCGACATCGGCGGCATTATCATCGCCGTGATGATGCAACAGCTCAACTCCAAGTACCCCGATAATTATCTTCTTGCTATGCGGATACTTTGGGCTCCAATTGGGTTGATGCTTATTTGCTGGATTCTCGCTCCAGAGTCACCGTGGTTCCACGCTCGTCATGGAAATAAGGACAAGGCTTTGAAGTGCATGAAGCAGCTTTATGGCGGTGTTGAAGGCTATGACTTTGAAGAGGAGTACTCGATTATTATCAAGACGATCGAGCACGAGAAAGAGCTCGTAACGAGCAACATCAACACCCTGGAAATCTTCAAGGGTAGAAATCTGGTAAGTCGCCTTGTTACAACAAAACGGCAAGAGCCTCGAACTAACACTTCTCTTCCCCTTTCAAGAAACGCACCCTTGCCGTTATGATCCTTTCTGGCGCCCAGCAGCTTGCCGGTCTTGTTATTATCTCTACGTATTCTACCTGTACGTTGTAATGAGCATACCCTAAAATTTGTGCTTGGCTTATGTGCGCAAGACTAACAATCATCGTTAAATTTTACAGACTTTTTTTCTCTGGCTGGTCTGAATGATCCATTCCTCGCCAACGTTATTCTGTCGTAAGTTTACTAGCTTATTGTCGTGTCCAAGAATGACAGTTATTTAACTCTGATTTACCCCTTATTTAGCTGCGTCAACCTTTTTGCTATGATTTGCTGGAGTTTGAGCACCGACAAAATTGGACGTCGCTTGATTGTCTGCGTTTGTCAAACATTCGCAACGGTCATTCTCTTCGTTGTCGGTGCTTTATGGTATACTGGCGCACAAAACGGCAGCGTCACTGGCGGCACTGTCCTTGTAAGTCTTTTTCTGTTTCCGAATCATTGTTACTGTGTTGATATGTTTGAACTAACGGATTTCTCTACAGCTTATAGTATGCTGCTTCTGGAGCTTTTCGTTTCAGCCTATCGCCATGTCCTACTACCTGTATTCCGCAGAATTGCCCTCTGCCTTCCTCCGAAGTATGCTTTTTTTTTCACACTTCTCGTTGTCGTCTTCCTCTACTAACTTCATTACAGCCAAGACTGGACCCGTGACTTTCTCTTTGAATTCAGTGCTAGGCATTGCTACATGGTGTGTCTACATACGGTGTTTTCTATTCCAAATCTTTGGTATCCTTTCAGCTGACAGCATGATTTAGTTACGCTACACCACCTATGCTGCTTGCAATGGGGGTCAAGGCTGGATTCGTATTTGGCGCCTTTTCTGTGCCCATTTGCATCGCCATGTGGCTGATGATACCAGAGACAAAAGGGTAAGCTTGATATATCGACAAAGTGCGCAGCTTCTGACATTTACTAATATGATTACAGTCGGTCGGCCGCGGAAATTGATGAGCTGTACGAGCGCCAGATTCCGGTGTGGCGGTGGAATAAAACTGTTACAGCAGTGGAGGAGGAGATGCAAACAATTGTGCAGATTAAGGGTGAAGTTCGTGGGAAGTAGGCGAACATTGCCGGTGCAAAGGTTTAGTTGGCGAGCTGTAAGTGTGAGGCTGTGGCGTTTGATGGAGCGCTCTCTTTTGTCTGTCAAATTTAATCAAGCAACGAGACAGATAAATAAAAAAAAACTTGCGGTGGGATCTTGCGTCAGGGGACTGAGATTCAACACAGCACTTTTTAATGTCGTTGGTCTCGTCAAAGGCTTCTCATTGCCCGTTATCCTTGACCGAGTCAGCCACAGATCACCCAAACTATGCAACAAGAAGTCGCCCGAATAACATAAGTCTCTAGTTCATCATTGTCAGAGCAACTCTTGCATAATTTGGGGCGTTGTAGTCTTCTTTTCACAGCCAACTCTCTTGAACGTTCAGAGGCGTTTTACACGACGAGACGCTTACTATGGTCGCTCGCAATCGCCACAACCAGCTCACATTTGAGCAGAAGGTGACATCTCCAACTTGCATCCGAATTTTCTGTACGTCTATTAGATCAAGTTTTAGCAGTGACCAATACTGTTAAAAGATATGTAGGAAATCGGGTTGTAGTCTTTGGTCAGGGATTTACAATCCCGGTGTAGGAACTTGCATATTTCCAATGAAACAGGCAAACTTCAAATAAAATATGTGAGAGTAGAGAGCAATATATATGAATGGATCTGACTATGGAAAAAGCAGGAGCTGCCAATAGCACAATCCCACAGAGTCCAGCCCCTGGTGTGGCTAACATAAGTCCGCCACGAACAAAACACCTAGAAGTTAAATTTCTGAGACACCAGTTCCTCGCTCAAAGTCCATAACTTCTCCGCCTCGATTGCATCACGCGCCCAGCTGTAAATTAGCTTATCATCCAACACTGCCGAGTCACTCAAGAACGCTCCGTTGTTTTCCGACTTGGTCAGATCAGGGTGAAACGCGCCGAAGACGTGCGTTGCAACGCCCTCAGCAGAGGACTTGACCACAAACTGGTGGTCCAGTGCAGTCTTATTACCCATCTTCCTGTCAATAACACCCAGTTCTTCAAAGTCTTTCTGGGCCAAGTGTGTTGAAAGATTCGTAGTGAAGATGACACCAGGGTGCAGGCTGACAGACACAACCCCACGACTACCAAGCTTTTGCGCCAGAGAGCGGGAGTACAGCATATTGGCACTTTTTGACTGTCCGTAAGAAGCCCAACGTTCGTACGTAGTGCCATCCTTAACAAGAGAGAGGAGCGTTAGCTTATTGAGTGTATGAGGAGATGGGCATACATGGAAGAGACCGCGACTTACCCCAAAGTTGATATCCTTGAAACGCACCAGCCTAACCGGAAGCCATCGCTCGAGACGTTAACAACACGCACGGCATGCGAAGGCGCCCGGGCCAGCTGTGCTTCCAAAAGCAGATTGGTCATCAGAAAGTGGCCCACATGGTTGGTGCCAAACTGCAACTCGATCCCATCCTTTGTGGTCCCATACGGAGTGGCCATAATGCCAGCATTGTTGACAATGACATCGATGACAGTATCAAGAGCCAGAATCGCTTCCACTGCCTGTCGTACTTGGCTAATGGAGGCCAGGTCGAGTTTGATGACACGAGTCTTGACAGTAGGTGCCACGGCAGCAATGTCCTTGGCAGTTTGTTCTGCCTTGTCCACGTTGTGGGAGGCAAGAATAATCAAAGCAGGACTGAATGGGGCAATCGTTGTCGCAAACGTAGCTCCTAGTCCCCCAGGCGATATGCCTGTCACGAGAACTGTCTTGTTCACGATGTGTTCTTTGCAGTCGCGGGCCACCTCTTCGCCGGTCGTCTTGTTCGTGTACGTCATGGTGAAAAGGAGAGAAAGTGAGTGATCTAAGTAAACAAGAAAATCGAAAAAGATAGTTGGGAGGCGAGATATGTATTGTTGCTTTGGATGTTTTCTGTGACTTGGGTAGAGACGGCTACATTGCACAAGAGGAGTGAACCAAGGTTCTTTATTTATACCCAAGTCCGAATAGAACATTTAGAATTGTGATGGCGTCACTAACAACGGCGCATGCCATTCTAATCCCAACCTGGATGAATTTCAAAAACATCATTTTCCTAATCAGTTCAATGGCCATAGCCGCCGAGTTTGTTGCTTACTTTGGCCTCTTTGTTGCCACCTCCGGGACGGATTTTGAGGAGTTTAAGAGCCCGCACCCGCACCGAAAATAGTCCCACCGAACAATTGAAAACGACCTTTCCTTTTCTGGATGAATTCTTTCTCTGTCATTTTCCCTTTACGGACTAGCTCATCCTTGCCATGCGGCTGTTTGATTAGCCATATTAATAAGTGATCAATGAACTGAATTTGACTTCTTCCTTTCGTCCTCCATCATATCATGCAACTGACACCTGCCGAGCCCACCAAGGCCAGCCATGCCTTCCGCTCCGACCGAGGTCGTTTTCTCAATATCATCTTCACCTTCCTCTACTTCGACGACATCGGCAAAGTCTGACGTCTTCTCATATCAAGGTGGTCAACCAAGGCTCCAGGGCCCTGGAAGCGTGGGCGCCCGAAAGGCTGTTAGTTTATGCAAACTTCTCTTTACAGTATATACCGATCTGACAATCTACTCAGCAGGAAAAGATAATGGGAAACAGAACGGGAAACGACGTGGGGCGTGCCCAATCCCCGTCCACAGTCAGCGTTCGAGTTCATTCATCTATCGCCCCGCACAAAGAATATAGACCAGCTGTCTCTAGCAAGGATTCGAAGCCATGCTCGCCGTGGTCGTGGAAATGGGAAGAGTATTTCCAGAATCGAGGACTCACATTCTGCAACCTTGCAGGTAGATGTGTCTATTGGTCGTAACATCCGCGGATTTGTGGGACTGTTACAATCTACGGCAGATTGGTGGCGTGGACCCTTTCAACACGCTGCCCATCAAGTTCGAGCCATACATGCACGACCTGCTTGTGTCTCGTAAATTACATTTGCCTCGTTGCTTGGCCACCATGTCTCATTTTCAACTGCTGACATCTCTTTTAGTCAGCACTACTGTATGGAAAACACTCTACACATTGGAATGGGCAGTTGGCTTCAATCCATTTGTAGAGTATGGTTTGCCGTTAGGGTTTTCCGATCCTGCCTTGATGCATACATTCATTGGTTGTGCGACACATTTTTATCTTACTTTGCTCGAAACAACCAGACAACCCGAGCATTGTGGCATCTTCAAGAAGCCATCTCCATCGTCAACAATCGTATTACAACGGCAACAGCAGATACAGGGGCTGTGACTGCAACAACGAGCATCAACAGTACAACTTTGATCATGGTAGCTGGCATTGCCATGTTTGAGGTACGCCAAGCAGCGGCGGTCGCTATTTGCTTTCTGTTTTTTTTTTCATCGTATTGAGCTGCCGGCTAATATTTTTTTGGAACAGAGAGGTCACGGTGTTAATGGCAACTCAGATAACTGGACGCTGCATATGAAAGGCCTTAAGCAGCTTGTCCATTATCATGGCGGAATAGAGAGCATATATGATCAGCCTTATGTTATACAGAAACTTCTACGGTTGGTATCTTGTTGCATGATGCTTTCTTTTATTTTGCCTTCCGTTGCTGCCATACTGACATTAAATCAGAGCAGATCTTTACGGCTCACTGGAAAACGATGAACCACCATTCTTTGATGGTGAAAGAGCATGCCGCTGTCTTAACCGGAACTAGCTTCTTAGAAAACAGCTGCATTTATGAGGGCATCCCAGTCAACTATGCGCTTGCTAAGCCACACTTCATGCCTAAGTTGCAGAGCTGCGCACAACAACTGGCAGAAGCCGGTGCTATTCTACGTAGCTCGTCATCCAATGAAGGATCCGAGCGTGTGGGAAATGCCGCTACTGCTACAAGGTTGCGATATTGTTAACTGGCACCCAATATGCGTTGCTATCAGAAAGTTTGCGCCTTTCTATCGCAACATTCCCTGACGCAAACATTCGTTACCTTGGAGAAACTTATCGAATTGGCCTCTTACTGTTCTCTCTTTGCATACTTAACGAAAGACCAGCATATATGAACAACGACATCCGGCTGCTTACGAATCTCAAGTCATTGATCGAAGGCGATCATGGCCAGCTCCCATCATCTGATATGCAGCTATGGGTTCTCGTCATGGCAAAATCTGTACTGGGCATTGATCTTGCATGGAGGATCAGATCAAACACCAAATCACCAAGTTGTTGGGTGCTAAAAACATTTGCGGCCAAAAGCGGCCGTCTTAGTCAAGATTTTGACCATTTACAGCAGCGTTTAAGCAAATATCTCTGGTTGCCAGGCACTCACAACGGTTTGCTGAAAAAGGATGGTGTACAGCATCTATGAACGGCTGGGATGATATTGGTCGGTGAGCTATAGTTGTATAGAGATAATAGAACTTAAAGACCCTTGTTTTAAAGCGATCCATCTACATGTGTTGACTGCTGACTCCTTTTGGCCACCTTCGTCCACGTTGCTGTGAATTGTCGTACCCCCTCCGAGATTTACTACTTCGTCGATTATTAAATATTTCTGGGGGATTTTGATTTGCGAATTAGCCTTCATTTATTCATTGCAAGCTTACTTACAGAGTAGAAAAGACTAAAATAACCATACTTGCCTTCCCCATAACTACACACATATATACGGCAGTATTTGCATGGTGGCTACTTGCGAGCTACTACACAAATTACCCAGACATGCCCACGGCCTCACTAGATAAACGAGAGGGAATCTTTCCCGTTTCTAACAACTACCCACCCACTCTCTCCTATTTCTTCCCCAACATCATGCGTATTATTTGGTGGACTGGGTCGAAGTATGGGATATTTGCGAATATTCTCGATTGCCCAGCGTGTCGTGGCGTGCGAGTACCGGCGGTGTCAGTCCCGTTCCGTCAAGTTGTGGTAAGCCGGCCAGATGGTAGAGGTACGCGAGGTACGCATCAGTCTCGCCAGTGGTCCCATTCAATGTCATGGAACTTCTTGCCACTCTGCCGACGCTCATTTATACGTTTGGCCTCCCAAAGACGCTGCTCGGCAATCGGCGGTAGTGCATGAGTAGCTCGGCCCGACCATAGTCGGGCTAAAGCAATTGACTGGTACTCGAAAAGACCGGAAGGTCAGAGTGCGTGGCAACCCGACAAGACCCAAGGTGGGATAATCAGTCACAAACGTGTGTTGAAATGCGCCCTGGAAACGGCCCTCGGGATAGTTGTAGAGCGCACGACCATTTGATGCTTCGTTCCAGAAAGGGTAGGATGGCTTGTAGCCGGTAGCGTAAATGATGATGTCGACTTCATCATAACTGAGGGTTGATCCATCTGAAAAGACAATGGTACCGTCTTTAAGGTACTTGTCAATGACCGGCTTCCATATCAGCCCTTCCGGTGGCTCATCACCTTCCCACAGCGATCGTGAATGGCGTGATTGATACACAGGGTGTTGTACATAGGGTGACTTTAGAAGTTGGTCGGCAACGTCGTGTCCCGATGCCGAGTTTCCAATGACAAGAACGTGTTTTCCGGCGTACAACTCTGGGGTACGATAGCTTTTGGAATGAATGATGCGGCCAGGGAATCTTTCGATATACTCAGAGAGACCAGGCACGAAAGGCACCTAATATTGTCAGAGCTATTGTCCCCTCACATATGTGAAAATAATTATTCAAAGGGATCAACATACAAAAGGCACCGAGTAGTGGCCATTAGCGAGAATGACAGCGTCGAACTCTTCCTGCCACCACTCGTCCACATCACGCGCCCGGTTATGCTTCCGTAGAGTTAGTCGCCAGCGGTTTTCGCTGCCATGTGTGTCCTTCTGGATGCGCGAGATGTCCTCGACAGTGGTGTTGAGAACCAAAAGGGAATCGTTGCCGTGCAGAGAGAAATACTCGCGAATGTAATTCTTTGGAATCCAGTGGGGAACAAAGGGACCATAGGGGAAGCGCGTATCGGACAGAGACATGGCAATCTCGGGGACATTGGTTCTGTATGTTGCATAAACGTCAGCGGTCACTTCAAGAAACACAATATCAGGTACTGTCGGTCCACTTACGTTAGGTTGCTGTAAACAGGAGTTTTGCAAAATCGTTCTTGAGTGTTCGCGGGAGTCGTAGAAGGCAGATCTTTTGGAATAGCCAAAGGTGGATCGATATCGAAAGGTAAGCCACCCGGGACTAGGTCGAACTTTGGTGGAACAGCATCAAAGATCCTGTGCGCGCATGTTAGCAGGACTTTGTTTCTTGATTGGAGGCATTTTCAACTGTCAAACAGCGTACCATGTGCCACCTGGTTCCTCGCGTCTCTCAAACACTTTAATCACGTCAAAGTATTTCTCTGCAGCAAAGGCCGACGCAGCAGCGGCACCTGTATTCTATGTCAGTGGCTACAAAGGAAGCCAAAGAGGACTGTGGTGTTTACCCGATGCGCCGGCGCCAATAATGGCCACCGATTTGATCGTCGACATCGTTGCCATGTTGAAGCTGCTGTGTTATCCTGCGTAAGAACAGCGGGGAGGAACAAGGTCAGATTTTATGTGATGGCCAGACAGAGATCTCCTGTGGCGTATATCACGTTTCATTACATCATCCCCCACGGCAGTCTCGCGTGCTCTGCGGGCAGCATTTTTGACCGTCTCTCCGCACGCGGGCAGCTCGTCAGCTCTGACGATTAATTCGCAATCATCAGCCATGACGTGCTGGCAACTACTAAAAGCACACATGCATCTTCATCCAGCGCTGTTGTTATGGCCATTATAAATCAAATAAAAAAAGAGTGAGAGGATAATCCAGTCCAACCTAATATAAGCCTCTACAGTTACAGTGTAGTATAGCATCGGGGGGGGCCTTCGTTTTGGTACTAGTTGGAGTAGGCGAACAAAAAATATCTTAATTCCCAGCACCATGTTCACCGGGCCGTGTGTGACCTACATGTCGGCCCTCGAAAAAAAAAAATGTGGCGTCAAGCCACACAATTCATCTTGTTAGCATGAATTAGACTCGCCGGAGGTTCCCTTTTTATTTTATATTGCCCATCGCGGACGTTTTGGTGGGTTCACAGCAGACCCGGTACACAGCAGGCCCAGAAAAGCTTATCTCGGAGCCTTTGTTGCAAACACAAACTACGGTGTACAAGCAATGTCTCGGGCCGAAACCAACCGCAACATGGGAGGCGTGTTCACGTAAATACTGAGATGCACAAGGCCATGTTGTAAATCAAAAGAAGGAAAAGATGTCCGAACGAAAGTGAATAAATAACCAATATCAATAATATGCTGCCGAATGTATATGCCCAGTGTTGTCCGGGATGTTCTATGTATTAATTACAGTTGCGGGCCATTTCAAAAGGACAGGCCCTTCTAAAACAATAACGCCATGTATCCCAGTCCCCCGGCCTGTCCTAGTCCGTGTCATAGGCTTCCCCTCGGGCAAGTGATAAGCAATGTATCAATAGCAAATAAAGACAAAAGACAAAATGATGCAATGATAAACAAAAAACATGATAGGGCGTGATCAGAGCAGCGAATACCAGTGTGACCAAACGTACAAAGAACCAGTGTAGAAATGTACAAATATCCGTGACCATCATCCCAAACCAGAGCCAGACGAGTGACTGCTAGACTCGTCAAAAGAGGAAAGGCAGGAAAGACATGACAAAGATGAGTATGGTGTACACGGTGGTGGTGGTATATTCGAGTTCGTACCAGGCAGTCTGGCCGTTCATGGCAATCTTCTTGGCCTTGTCCGTGGGATGGGCGACACCCGTCTTTGGGGTCCCGAACAAGCAAGTCCTCGCGGTCGGGCATGCTAGGCGGGTCAATGGCGTAGGCAATGGGCGTCCACATGGAGCTGCAGATGAACAGGAATGTGAGAGGCGGCCAGAAGGCGTGGGTAACCAGGCCCTGGAGCACCGTCTTAACGGTCGTGTACCAAAAGAAACAACGGTAGGTCGACATGGCGACGCCGACGAGGGTGACGTACACAAAGCCGATATGAACCAGCCATGTAGTTAACAACGGTCACCCAGAGACGCTTGGCCATGTTCCTGCGGAGCGTGGGGTCGCGTTCGTTAAGCTTCGACGAAATGGAACCGGTGGGCGTGAAAGCCTGGGCCTGGCCACCGAGCCACTTGGGCAACGCGAAGGCACGGATGAGACACAGAGCAATGTAGGGTGACATCCAAAGCTGATAACGAGAACCGCGCTGGCCAGTGTGATAACCAGCGGGGATGAAGAGCACAAACTCGCAAACACGGTTCGAAATGGTGGCGGCAAAACAAGCCCGAACAAGCCATCTGAGTTGATTTTCATCCGCGTATGCGACCAGCTGCTTGCCGAGGATCAGGATGACGGAATAGCAAACAACGAGATGTTGAGCAAGATCGTGTAAAGCGAAAGCGAGGCGTACAAAAAGCCAGAGAAGCGCTGAGCAAACGACATCTGGCGAACAGAGTCACCCCACAAGCAGAAGTTGAGCTTGAAGGAAGTGTCGACAGTTCCGATAGCCCAACGGGTGCGCTGCTTCAGGTGGGACGCAAAATCATCCGGGACAGTACCATACTGTAAGGGTTCGTGAATGAACGCCGTCTTCCAGCCCCGGCCAAGCATCTTGGTCGAGGTGGCGACATCTTCAGCGAGGGAGCCCAGCGGAAAGTTTCCGATTTCCGTCAACGCCTCGCGGCGGGCCACATAACCAGAGCCCGTACACCAAGCAACACCCATGGTGTCCTTGATGGTTCAATGACATGCACGAAGAAGTCCAGGCTTTGCGCCAGGGGGTCACCAGGAGGAGTGTTGTAGAACAGCTGAGGCGGGCAGGCAAGTGCCATCTTGGGGTCAACCACAAGGTGGGGAATAATGGCCCGCAGCCACTGGCGTTCGGGGATCTATGAAAACAGCACGTCAGCTTTTGTCAAGTTTGAATATTGCTCAAGACAAAGTAGGTTTTGGCGTGCATTGGTGGTGAGATTTTTAGGTGACTAGAACGCCCAGTATGCACAATAGCGCCAAGACACCAGGGGAGCTGGTTTCATGGGCAGGAGTCTGGAGAGATAAGCATCTCACGGGGGGGATAAGATGCTTACCATGTCTGCGTCCAGGGCGGCCATGTATTCGCCGGCTCCACCAGGGAACGAAAGAGATGCGTCCAGTCCGTAGTTGAGGTTACCGGCCTTGAAATGATGAGGGACACCGGGGTACTTGGGCCGAGAAATGTAAAGCAAGTTCGGGTACGTTGCGGATAGTGCCTCGACTTCCTTGGCCAGGCTCTCAACGTTGCCGTCGTCCAAAAGAATGACCCGGAAGCGGTTGCGGGGGTAGTCAAGATCACAGGCACCACGAACAGTGTCCATGATAACGCTGTTTTCTTCCTTGCAGCAAGTGATGAACACATCAACAGTCGGAGCGTCGTCACCCATCCACCGAAGCTTCGGGCGCTGGCGCTTGTGAATGGCCATGACGGTCCAGCTGTTGTGCATCAGAGAGGGAATGGCAGTGGCAACTTCAACGGCTACAAACAGCCAGGCAGCGGCAAAAGTCGTCTCAAACTTCCTTTGTGCAGCAACGATGCAGATGATGCGGAAGGTCAGGTACAAAAGGTACAGGCCCATATTGAGGACGGTCAGATACGGCGTGAAGCGGTAGACGAAGCGACGCCAACCCTTCCAAGTGTCCACGTCGTCGCGGTCATGGATCTGGGCCACAGACCCGGGCACAACCCAGTCGTCGCTCAGCGTGGGCTCGGGCGTCTGCCGCAGCAGCTTTGTCAGTGTGACGTGGCTCTGGTCGCGGCTCTGGTCACGGCTCTGGTCGCGGCTTGGCGTGCCTGGCCGCGAGTCGGTCATGGACGCCACAGGTTTGTGTCGCTTGAGGTAGGCCAGATCAATGGTGCTAGCCCGGCCGCTGTTACGCGGGGAGGAGACATTGGACTGGAAACCAAAAGTTGTGCGACTCGGTCAGAAAGCCACTGCTACCGTTCTGCAAGTTGAGAGCCCATGGCGGTGTTGTGGAAGAGATGTTGTCGTTGTCCGTGTTAACGGCCGTAGACGATGTGTGTGCAGACTGGTAGACGGGTGTCTGCCGTGGTGACACCAGCGGCCGGGAGTAATCCGTGGGCGGCCCTGTCATCCAGCGGCGGTCGTGGCGATCCTGGTAGGGATACGGCGAGGCAAGGCTGTCTTCCTGCGGCAGTTGGCCATACTGTTGAGGGAGATGTGCCTGCTCCGACGATGATGCCATCTCGGCATATTGGGGACGTAGGCGCTGGAACGGTGGGCTCCGGCCGTTCATGTCGTGCAGCTCGACCGGGGTGTCATACGGCTGGTCGGCGCCGGAGGCGTCGTCGAAGTAGTCGTGAGACTGCATTCAGAGTGCTGGGAGGTAAAGAGCGTGCGAAAGGGCGATGATTTGGGCAAGAGTGTCGTAAAATTAGGCGTGTGCAGTTTAAAACATGTGCGAACGAAGGAATGAGGCTGGTCTGGTAGGGAACGAATGGAAGTGTGCCGGATGCCAAGAGCGATTGCTGCGACGGCTGGTGATTTTCTGGTAACTGCTTTTTCTGCGAGGGAGGGCTGCAGGCAAACGAATGTGAAAGTGCCGATGCAGACAGTGAACGGGACAGAAACAAAAGCGAGTGTCGGTTATGAAAGGAAGAAAACGAAGGACTCAGCAACAGTGTGAGAAGGGGGATGGTAAATGGAAGGATCGGAGGAGGAGAGGACAAAGAGTTAAGGAAACGAGGGCTCGGGTTAAGGAAAGAAAAGGAGGGAGAGGTAAGAAAAGAGGAGCCGGAGGCAAGAGCAGAGAAACAGGGCAGGAACGAATGACTGGAGACAACTGAACTGGAGACAGGACAAAACAAGAAGAAGGAACGATCGAATACGGAGCAACCATGGACATGGAAGGCGCAGGCGGCAGGACAGGAATCAAACAAAGCACCAGGTACCAGAGTAAGTACCTCTTCACCCTGTAATACCGTCTCAGCAAACAAAGAGCTCTGAAGGCAAGCAAGTCAGATACGAGACGCCGGACACAACAAAGTACGGACCCCACCAAAGCAAAGGCAAGGAGAAAGAAAGAGGAAAAAGAATAAACGCAAAGACCAAAAAAGCAGGAAAGTTCCACCCAGACAGGCCTTCCAGCTCTGTTTGTCGGCGCTAATGCAGGGCCTTATCTAAGGCATCAGCCCAAAATCAACACGAACAAAACGCCATGCAGTGTTGTAACTCCGTACAGTACATGTACATGTACGAAGTACACCTCGCGTCCTTGTAAAATATCGCGGACAATCCGGCACCCAAGAAAAACCATGTCCACCATTTATTTACACTATCCAACCAAAATAGTTTTCCTGCGATATGCAATCCTTGCAGCCAAGCAGGTGTGTTCTGTGCTGAATTTGCCCCTGCCCCTGTCTCCACCCCTGCCCCCACACCTGCCCCTTTTTTATGTTTTTACGAGTATATTTTTTCTAGCCACCCTCAGGTTTTTTTTTTCTTTTCGGAGGGAGGAGGAGTTGCAGCGTTCTTTTGCTGTCATCCCTCAAACCCATTCATCCCTTTTCGGTTTCCCTACTGTGCCTTGGAATTTTTATCACAGCTGCCATTCCAAGAATAACAAGAAAAGAAAATTTTCGTGTACTCCGTACGAGTACTCCGTACTCTGTATTACCTGCTACAAGTCCTCGAGTCTACCATATTGCGTATTACTGCGTATGGAGCAAACGTGCGTGTACATGTACGAAGTTACGCGTCGCGTTTTCACTGCCATATTTACGCCCATTCTGGTCAGTGAGGCTGCTGCAGGGGCAAGACACCCTGTATTTGCCATGTATCTTATATCTCATCCAAAGAGCACTGATTACTCGTATCTTACTTACTACCTAGCATTACGCCCTGCAAAAGGCTGCGCAAGATACAGAACTATAGATTAATTACTTTTCTTCCCATTGTCTGCGAGTAATATTTATTTGTGGCCGCTTGGGAGGGTGTCGTTTTGTGTCCTGCATTGCCGCATTGTTTTTAAAGATATGTTTTTTTTTAAATACAAGATCGGCGGCACAGCGCCAAAATAGGAGGCGCGCGCGAGAGAAAGAGAAGAGAAAATTTTGACCACACTGATACGATAGAATCGATCGCCCTGCAAAAATCCCGCGAGGTTAGCGTTGGTGCGCGATTCGATGGGCCCACGGTGCCTTAAAGACGCGCCCGCCTGACACCAACTGATCCAAACCTCTTGGCCTCACAGGCGCACGAGGAGGAAAACGGATGCATGTATTACAGGGTAATACTTCAGTGTTCTTTTGTGCTGGTGGTGTGGTAGATGACGCTGCAGTGAGTTCGGTGTGGATGGGCTCGTAGTGGGGTTGTGTGGGTGGATACAGTGTGCGGATAGGCTGGGATGACAGGG
Source organism: Sporothrix curviconia (assembly GCA_016097085.2). Taxonomy (NCBI): domain Eukaryota; kingdom Fungi; phylum Ascomycota; class Sordariomycetes; order Ophiostomatales; family Ophiostomataceae; genus Sporothrix; species Sporothrix curviconia. Next base: position 37,493 of record JADMNF010000211.1, read on the forward strand.
AGCTGGCATCGGCCGAAGACATGGTGGGAGAAGGTTTCGCCCTTTGTCGCCCTGACAGTCGACTCCCTTTGCGCCAAAAAAAAAAAAAAAAAAGAAGGCTTGGCTCCAGATGGCCAATAGCTGTTTTTCCTGTGTTGCCTTACCGTCTACTGTCTTGATGAGAACCTTTTTTTCTGTCTCTCAAAGTCTTATTTTCACTGTTTTCTTTTACGAGTATTTTATCCAAGTATCAACGACGTCGTCATAGTCCATACCACGACCGATTTTCCACGCCGCAGTTCCATTCTTAACAGCTGTTCCGTGGCTAATAATAGCCAAGGGTGGGCCGGGCGACAATCGCTGGGTCACATTCCATTCGTATTCCCTGGGCTTTCAACATACGAAGTACTCCTGTGTATGCAAGCCCGGGCAAATCACACTAAACTGGCCCAAGCAATCAGTTCCGAAGGCAAAGAAAGGCAACACCGGATAGGGGCAGGCACTGCTAAAGTAAAAAGCAGGAAGAGCCCAAGCAACCAACACCTTCTTCCAGTGACGCTTTCAGCGCCTCCCTCGGTTGGCCTGGTCGTATATGTTATCTAACATTTAAACGAGGCCACCGCCACCGCCAGGGAACACAACACGAGATGGAGTATTACGAGAAACAGAGTAATTGGGATCCGTAACTTGAAGTATCCCAATACAGTACTCGTATCTTGCAACAGCCCTAATCCCAGCGCCCTACTCCCAGACTCTATTATGGGAAGGAGTGACAAAGGGCGAAGTACCCCGTACAAGTACGACATACGACAGAGTATGGAGTAATGCATACAACGGGGGTGATAAAGGAGACAAAGAACCAAACCTCGGTATTTTAAAAAAAAAAAAATCACGGTTTAACTACGATAGACAAGGGGGAATCCACCCCAAGCAAGAAAAAGCCGGAATCCGAGCTAGGTCCTGAACCATGGATAGGCCTCCTGGCTTGTGGACCACTCTGAACCACAACAGCGCACCTGAAGAACTGGATCGATCGCCCTAAAACCCCCACTCAGCACGCCCTTCTCTCCTTCCTTGTTGATCGCGGGTCGCATTAACTCTGTCGCTCCTGCCGTTTCGTTTTGACTGCGTCCTGTCCTCGATTACCTGCCAGACAAACATTTCACCTTCAGCTGTCCTGCCAAGTTCTATTCATTGTCCCGACGACATTCTGCCACGCTCGTTTCTCTTGCTGTCTGTCCATCACGGCCGTCATTCGCTTTTTCGCCTCAGTCTCCTCTGGCCGCGCTGGGCCTACCCGATCGCCTTCGTCCTGTTCTCTTTCCCCTGCGACAATATTCCCATCTCGACGACAGTCAGTCTCACGATCTTCAAACTACCCTCCGCACCCAGCATCGACTCCTTTCCTCCCGGCCTCCGGCATTTCGCTGCTCGCCTCTTCAACATCATCATCATGGCCGTACTCGGCGTGACGTTCATCATCAACTTTGCACTACTCGTTATCCCTATCGGGGTTCACGCTCGCCGTCCTTTTTGGTATCGATGCCCAGCGGACCGCCTCCGGTGATGAGCCAATTTACACTCCGCAGCCCACGGTCATCGGCGGCGGCAATCCCGACGGCGGTGGCAGCAGTGACAACAAACTCACCACGAAGACATATTGCCAACAATCATATGGTATCACGCCGGACACAAAAGGCCAGGAGTTCACATGTACGTGTCATATGCTTATTAAGCGCCAGTAGTCACGATCTTTTGATCTCCCTTTGACACATTCTCGTGCACTCTTCTCATGGCTTCATTATCTTACTAACACATTTTCAGTGAACCCCAATCAGTGGGGCTGGGATCCCTCAGAGGGTGGCGGCCTTTGCATGAATGTGAGTTTACAACCTTCGCCGGTCCTGCGGCATATGGTCTTGACGATGTCCCTGATATTCTTCAGTTTTGCTTGTGCTGACGCATGTGACTAGGTCACTACATACGACAAACAGTACCTACCCGACCAAGACGACAGCGCCGGCATGGTCGATCACCTGGGAGTATCCGCAGGGTCCCGAGAGCCAGCCCGTGCACGCGTTTCCCAACGTGCTTGTCGATGGCGGCGTGTTCCCAGCTACAGTAGAGTCCCTGGCTCAAATCGGACTTGATGTCCAATGGACCTACGGTGTTGGCAATGACAGCGCCAAGACAACTGACGAGACTGCTTTGACGTCTGACACTCTCAAACGCCAACGTAGCTGTCGACATGTTTTTAGACAAAGACAAGACAAGCTCTGGCAACAGTTCCAAGGCACTTTACGAGGTCATGGGTTTGGTTTGCTGACTTTGGATCCGCCGCACAGCCTATTGGTCTGGCCGACGGTGCTGTCACAACCGAGACCGTCAACGGAACGACCTTCAGCCTCTATTATGGAACGAACAGCCTCAAGCAGAATGTATTGACGTGGATGGCCTCTGCGACAACTGACACGTTCAATGGTGACCTTCTACCCCTCATCACCAAGCTTTTTCACGCTCAAGAACACCAATTATCCCAGCGCCACGGATTATCTAGGCTACTTTGCCTTCGGCTCCGAAGCATACTATTCGAAGATTTCGTGACGTTTACCGTCCCGCATCTGTCTATTGATGTGACGACAAGCACCACATGAGATCATGTTATCGGATTTGCTGGCGGTGTGTGTTCGTGGGACGAATTAATGTATTGATAGGCGTTTCAGGTTTCGTTTCGAGCTTTGGGTTTCTTCTGTTGGTGTCTTTTAATGCCAAGCCTACGTAAAGACGTTTATTTGATTTGATTTTCTTACATCGTTCTAAATTCAATAGATCATAAACAGGAAGCAGGGATTAGGAACCGGGTTTTGGGATCATACATATAGGACAAAATTAAATTCACCTTAATTTATTTTCTAAGCTCTAGACACAGAAAATAATAAATAATTACTTACGTGCATCTAGACACTACGGTAAGTATCAACTCACCCACCTAAAAACAATTTGCGCAGACACTGTCTGGTAACGTTGAAAAGCAGTGCATATTCAAATTCAAATTTGGTATCAACGACTGAGTTTTTTTTTCTTTTTATTACTTTGCCTTCTTTTGTTCAATTTGGGGAGGTGGGAGTCGACTGGCTTCGATGAAAAGTATTAATTAAAAGGTTGAATAAAAAGCTGACAATTTTTTTTTTAAACATCTTCACTCAAAAATAGAATGAGGAACAAATACAAACAAATACAAAACGATCTCTCTAGAAATTCAAATACTAGCTCTTAAAAAAATAGCCACATAACACGAATTATCATCGACAAATAACATGCCCTTCTAGCTTATCATAATACAGTGACATTAACCTTTAGCATCATGGGCTATGCTTAACAAACTCCAAACATTTTGACTTGGAACTTACCCCTGTTAATGCAAACTTAAAATAAGCATAATAGAATAATGCAGGAACAAAAATTTGCTAGAACGGCCGCGCAAGCGATTGAAAAGTTCCATGCATAGCCATAGAAGCCAGCGCTTGTAATGTTTAGCAGCAAACAATTACGGACGAACCGGATCTACTTCCCTTAAAATTCCATTTAGACTATGCCGTTTTTCACGATGCCTCAACCAAATCCAGCTCCTTACACGGTTTAAGTGACGTATTCTGGCTTCGTTCTTTTCGTCCAGTTGCCAGCGACTTGTTGCTGGTCTGGGCTATTCGACTGAACAGGCAAGGGAAATCGAGTCTGTAGAGAGGTGACCAGACAATGAATATGTACTTGATTCACGTAAAAGCGAGTGGGAAGGTTTTGAGAAGGCCAAAGACTCGAGAGCTTAAGATTGGTAAGACTACAATACAGACCGAGCCACGATTTTACGGCGCTGATACACAGGTGCCAATTGCTTCGATGTTGGTGAAGCCTAACGTCAAATACTCGTTGCTTGAGAAAGTAAGGTAAGAGTCGATGATGTCGAAGCAGCCACAAAAGTGCCTGCAGCACCCTGGGTCCAAGCCATTGCCGTTACGACTGCACCCAGGCTGTACCTGCGGGAGGGATTACGTGGATGCCCGTTATGCCAATATCAGAGGTACACTCAAACGAGTAGGCCACTGTGTAGCTCATGCGGGAATCGTGGTGAATGTGGTCGACATTTCAGAAGTGCCAGCACCACTCGTGGTGTACTTAAGGTAGGTGGAGTACCTGAAGGCCCATCAGTCTCGATCGTGAACTGGCCAGCGCCGGTGTTATCGACAAAGTCCCAGCCGTCAGTAGAGGAAAAGTCGCCGTTTGTAAATACATTGACGCCGCATGTTGGCTGAGCAGCGGCCGAAGATGACGCCGAGGAGGAGGATGGTATCGAGGACAAAATGGAGGATGTCGTCGACAAATAAGATGAAACGGCAGAAATTTCGATGTTGGGTCGAAGAAGACATCGACGATAAAACTGGGAAGGTTTGCAGACAGATGCAATAGCGACTGGCAGGAGGCCTAGGGCCATGAAGTTGTTAGGAAACGCATTGTGCGGATGGAGAGTGTATTGTGAACGATAGAAGCAGAAAGCTGGAGGAAAAAATCAACGAGTGTAAGAGACAGAAGGTGCTTTTATAAAATGGAATACTGAGGCCAGATCAATAGGTAGGGAGAATGACATAGAGACGAGGGGGACCTCCTTGAAAAATATTTCTGACTTGAAATGCACTGTTCGATTTTGCGGGAACGCGTGGCACTCTCAGATGACGAGGCATATCCATCCAGTGGACCCTGTTGAAGATGTGAATAAGGACCACACTTTGCGCACATATTGAAAAGCAAATTACATATTTGAACCAAATAGGGTAACGTCCAAACAATTCGCCGTGGGCCACGTAAGGATAAAGCAAGCAATGTTCAGCAGTTTGGATTTCATGAGGCTGAATGCATTGTCACTCATAGGAAAGTTCGTGGCCTCTTCATCAATTTGTTTGTAGGGGAAAACGTGTCGAAGATCGGGGCGGAAACTCACAATGTACCGCAGTTTTGCGGAAGGTGGGCCGTCTGTTTTTTAGTGCCCTTCGTTTACTGTTGGCTGCAAAAGAATGCCAGGGAAGGTAAACAGATCATGAATCATAAGATAGCTGGCGCACACAATGCATAATGTCAAGAAAAGAAGAAAATAGCAAAACACAGGAATGACAAATAACAAACTTTATTTGTCTAAACCATCCGGAGCAGAGCATACTGTAAGGATGAGTTGTAGGATGGCGAAATCTCACGCTTCTTCCTTGTTTGTTTTTGCTCATCTGGTTTTTCTTTCGGCGACAAAAGAACGTCTTTTGTCCGTTCTTGAGCCCCCATATGTCTTAAAACCCCCTAAACCAACCCGGCATTGCTCATAAATCGGTCATTTCATAAAGCAATTCAAATTTTCTCCGTCGTGCTTTTCGGTCCATAAGAGAAAACTTCTGATGCATCCAACCAATAAATGCGCAAATTAAAACATTATGATGAGACGTCAGTAACAACAAAAGCAGCCTTCCGTCCAGCAAAATACCACGACTATTCTACCGTGAATTGTGCCAACACTCTCAGTGCACTGTCTGTCATCTCGTAAAGCTCGCCAAAGCCTTTGAAAACAGCGTAGTAGACCGTCAAGTCAGTTTTCTTTGCTTGCGGCCTTGCCGCCCCATGACGCGTACTCCAGCAACGTGCCACTTAAATGGCAAAATGGCCATGGCAACAAATGTGTTGGGGAGATATTTGACAAGATTCTTCTGCTTCAACTCAGCCAAGCTTTTGGTTAACGCCCCGGAAAGACTCATCGACCTTTGCTGGAGGGCTGCCATACGAGACCTCGTCAACCACAGCCTCGGATGAGTGGCCTGAATGCTGAGAGATGTAATTGTAGATGGAAGCGCGTGCAATACTTTGTTTGTTAGCATACGCTATGATATGTACCAAGGAAACCAACACGAAAGAGACATGAGGACTTACTAGTAATAAATGTACGCAGCGTTGACCAAACAACAAAAGAGACTCTTCATTGCCTGCACGCTCCATGGAGGCCTTGTATTGTGCAGCGGCACTCTTATACCAGGCATCGAGCTTTGCAACATAATCTTGTGCCACGGATGCGTCTGCCACACGCAGGGACTTGCCACTAGCTGGGTAGCAAATATCGAGAACGTCGGTCAGAATTCCTGCGAGTTTCACACAAACCGGGCCAAACACATGGCTCCAGCGCCCGCTTGGAGGCCGCGGCTAAAGACAGGAGAGCTCGAGAACTCTTCACAAGTATCTTGCTCGTTGAGGCCTGGGCGCTGGGTGTCGGAAGTCGGTGGGCCCGATGTGCATGGGCCGGCGCATACCAAGGGAGACAACTTTATCACGCAGGACGCAGCACCACCAAAGACCGCTTGAGCACGGTGCGCCGCCGGGCATGGGCAGACTTGAGGTCAAAATAGCGGTGGGCGTGGCATTCCGGGCATAGTGAATGGACACGTTGAGCCAGTAGTTGGCTGGTACGATCCTTCATACTGGATGACTGGTACGTCAACATAAAGGCGCCCTGGGCCGTGCTAATGTCGTCACGGCCCTCTCAAGGTGGAACAACATCCTTGGCACGCCGGTAAAAGTTGGCGCGGGCCTCGCGGAACGGAGGAGAAGTTGAGCTTGGCCAGTGTCTCTTGTGATACAAAGGGACAGGACATATGAAACAGCATGCACTGAAACAAGAACAAGGGCATCTGGCAGAACGGGGCGGAAAGCGGTGCTGGCGAATTGTACATTGTCCAAAAGTCGAGCTCGTTCAGAAGAGGAACCATGGGATGGACATGCAAAAAGTACTGCTTCATAATTTCGTCCAAGATGGCTTGTTTGCACGTGCGGCAGCCGCGTTGCTCTAGGAGCATGGCATCATCCTCATGGTCGAGTTTCCACCAACGCGCACGAGGAGAGAAACGGATAACGGGAGAAATGACGAACGCAGAGGCCGGGATTCCGGTACTTGCTGTTGGCGGCGTGCTCGCATTTTCAGTTGCTTGGGCTCTGGCTGTGGTGTTGTCGCTGCCGGAGGTGTCAGCCGGGGGGCAGGCTCTAGCATTGGGTCTGTGACCTTCCTCTGCCTTGCGCTGGAGGTACCATGGTGTTCTTGGCTAGGATGCTCCTCGAGGTGGCATGTCCATACCCGAGCTGCCGTGACTGTCCGCCATTTGACCAGGAGGCGATGCTGTCTACCGCTGCAGCAAAGGCATCGTAAACATATTGGCGTTGCCGACGTGAAAGAGCGACGGTGAAAAAGGGAAGTGCATCCTCTGCCAGGCCTCTGAGCTGGCATAGCCCCCAGCACCCGTAAACTCGACGCCTGTGTCAAGTAGTAACGTCTGTGGACAGATTTATGCCATTAGGACCTGCACCGTTAGAGAGCAAAGCTGTCCACGCGTGCTGAGTAGCTCATATGACATGGGCTCGTCCTCTTTCTGCGCTTGCTGGACAATTTCGTGCCTCAATACTTTGTTGCCGTCTCGTCTGGCGAGACATGTTCGGTGGACTCGTCGTCTTCGATAGACTTTTCAATGAGCATTTCAAAATTGGCCAGGTTGCCGTCAATGTCATGGTTGGCATGACTGGTGCGATTGTTGTGGCTGCTGGTATCATTGTCACAGACACCACCGTCACCAAGAATATTATCACCGACACTGCTGTGGCTCAACTGCTATCGCTGGGGTCACAGAGGGCAACATACGACACGACGCGTTCGTCGGTGTGGCATCGGACAGAAGCAGAGATGCCAAGGAGCTGTGCGGGTGGCGGAATGGTGGCCGCTAGAGGTAGCCTCCTGAGTCGCGCAGACATCGTTCACTCGAAAGGGGGTATGCCGTTATCAAGAGAAGGCTTGTGTGCTGCCTCAACTGCTGGAGTTGGTGCCCATTGGAGCCATGTCTGTCGTAGGTGCTGGTGGCTGGGCCAGGTCCGTGGCCCTTGTTCCGTTGGTCTTCATCGCTCTCGACGACCTCCTTCACTGAGAGCAGACGATTGTTTGAGGGCACGACGATGGTCCTGCATTGGTTCTTGCGACGGAGTTGCACGACGCACTCGCTAAAGTCCAGACGCAGTTGGTGCACGGCTTGCCGCAGAGCACACGTCGCATCGGACCTTTCTTGCCCTACAGGCAAGACACGCACGTGAGGCACGACGTCGCTTGGGCATGTCGGCTTGTGGACGCAGACTTGGGGGAGGTCGCTGTCACGGGCTGAGCAACAGACGTCATGGTGCTTGTAATGTTCTGTGTTGTGGTTGAGGTTGAAGAGAATATGCCGAGGGAGTATCGATTATCGTGGTCCTCGTGGTATTTGGCTGTTGTGGTGTTTCTCGGTAGGAATTACATCAAGACAGCGGGAATGACCGAGGGGGATGGAAAATAAGAAAAAAATACTGAGTGTAAAGAAAATCTGGGGTTGCGAAAAGGGGACGTCTTGGGGAAAATATGGACTCGTGGTGTTTCCCGAGCTGTGGCGTTGGGACAATCACGGGGAAGAAACTCGGGGTCTAACACGGGGCACGAACGGGAAAATGGACGGACTTGCGACTGCTTGGAAGGCCCTAGGACCGCGTTGGGGTTTTTCAAGGGCATTCTGCACGCGCTATTCGTCCGCTGAGGCACCGTTTGTGAAGAAGTGGACTGGCTTGGGCAAAGAAAAGAATGCGACTCGGACGCGCGATCCAGGCCTCCTGAATGGCTGATCCCTATGATTGCTTCACACGGGGCTGAGTGTGTGAAAGGCACATAATTTTAACAGAATAATATCGAGTGTATCTGACTACCGTAGACACATGAACGTGCATGGTCCTTCGATAGCGAGGCCGGAGTACGGGAAACTCTTTGTGTAACGACTGGGCATTTGGATGTTCCGTATGCTGTTGAGACGGGTCCTGCATGGGCACCGATGCCTGTCCCAAGATAGGATGTATCCTATCAGTTCCGACATCTCACGCATCTCATCGGAATTGACACGCCGTCTGTTATGTGATTGCCTAGTTCTCCGTATTTACTCGTATCACTACTGAAAAGGTGTGGAGTAGAAAAACCCGATTCCATACAAGCTGCGTCCAGACTTTTTCAATACTTTACGTTGTTTTTCGCTAATTCTCGCTAATTCTCGGCTGTAAGATGGGTGCTTCTGGCCTTCGGCCTTTTATCCGAAAGCCGCACGCCACTGGCCCTCGGCAGAGCTGGGCCAATAAAGATGCTGGTATGTCCCCCTGCACTCATGGGCGCAAATATTAGTCATCAGTTGTCTTTATCCCTTGTTTGGGCACACATTCCTAGCCAGGAACAGGATGTCAGGGCAAAGTGACAACGTCAACCTGCTCGGTCTTTTTGGCTTGTCTCTTTTCGTTGCCAAGAACTTCAAAAAGTCCCTTGCTGGGCCGGTTCGTTCGCAAGTGTCTCCTACTGCTAGGCTGCCTCAATCATGGAGCAGGCGTATGCTGTCCAATGCTCTGGTAAGAATTGACACAGCAATATCTGCGACATGTGTCTCGCCAGAAGCCTTTCTGTTGCATGCAGGGCACGTCGGGCCTAATTACTGTTTGCAATCGAAAGTGCACATAATAAAAGAGTCGATATGTAAATGGAAGCTCCTCACAACTGGTAAGATACACTTTGGACTCTGTATTGCTGATGTTCTATGTGCGGGCTCTTGAATGTATGCTTGCCAAGCAGTCGATGCTACAATGGCAGAAGATAGTAATCTTAAGTATGATATTGTAATAGAATTGTACGAAGTTTGGGGTGTAGAGAAAATATTCAATTCACTTGGATTTCAGATGGCGGCCTGAGCTGCAAGTGTCCATTCGTGAACACTGCCCGCGCCTCGAATGAAGCAGGCAGTGGGCACTCTTGCCCAATCACTGGCGGGCCGTCGTTGGCTTGCCCCATGCACCGCCACCGGGACTGTATATATCAGTTAGCATAAAGAACTGCAGAGTCTAGTAAGAATGAACATAATAATGCGTAGGGGACACAAAACTCACGTGTTAATAACGACCCGATCGCCAGCGGCGACATCCAGCTCCTGCTTGCCACCAATGTTGATGACACGCTCACCACCATCGTGCTCCTTACGAATGTAGAGGTTCTTGCCGCATTGGCCCCCTCACCACCCATCATGCCGTAAGGCCGCAAGACACGACGCTCCATCAGAACCGAGACATGCAACGGCATGCGGAACTCGAGCTCACGGATACAGCCGTCACCGCCGTTGAACTGGCCACGACCGCCAGAGCCCTTGCGCAGTGTCCACTTTCGCAGGATGACAGGATAACGGAGCTCGAAAACTTCGGGGTCGGAGCACCGCGTGTTAGTCATGTGCACCTGCGTTCCCGATGCACCATGCCACGTGGGCCAGCACCATTGCCACCAGCGATTGTCTCAATGTAGCCGAAGCCGGGAATACTACCACAGCACCGTCGCTGCCGCCGCGACCAAAGCTGATGCAGTTGGCGCAGCCCTGGGAGGCGCCATGACACCGAAAGCGCCAATGATGACATCGGCAATGCGCTGCGACGTGATGCGTTGCCAGCACAGACGGCAGCGTATGGCGAAGGGTTGAGCAGGGTACCCTCGGGAATGATAACGTTCAGTGGTGCCAAGCAGCCCTGGTTGAGGGGGATGTCGACATTGATGAGAGTGCGCAAGGCGTAGATGATGCACGAATAAGTAATAGCCTTTGGCGCGTTCATGCAGCTGTAGTGCTCCTCAGAAGTACCAGTGAAGTCAAAGTCTGCACTGCCAGTGTCAGGGTCGATGCGGATGGTCAGGGCAATACGCGAGCCTCGTCCATGAATCCTCAAACGCAAGAGGCGCGCCGTTGCGTGTCTTGGCGATGTTGCGCAGGAATGCACGGACAGCGCTCTCCGCGTTGTCGGATATGGCCTGCATGTACGCGTGCACAACAGGAAGAGTGAACTCTTCAATTAGTGACATAATCAAGCAGGGCGCCCTTCTGGTTGGCGGCAATGGCGGCGCGCAGATCAGAAAGGTTCTCGGCAAAGTTGCGTGCACCACTGCATCCATCGAACTTGCTGGGATCCTCAAAGAGGTACTTGCGTGTTTCTGCCTCGTTGAACTGGCCGTTGGACACAATCTTGTAGCTCATGATCATTGCACCCTCTTCCGTACAAGAACTTGCTGTTTGAAGGCATGGAGCCAGGTGTGATACCGCCGACATCAGGATGATGACCACGAGATGCCACCCAGAAGATGATGTCAGTACCCTCGCTGTTCCAGATGGGCGTGATAATGGTAATGTCCGGCAGATGCACACCGCCTGCCTGGGGATGGTTTGTTGCGAGTACATCGCCAGGCTTTAAGGTGCTGCGGTAGAGGTCGTTCTGGAATCGCACAGCATACTCCATGGCGCCCAGGTGCACGGGAACGTGGGGAGCGTTGGCTACGAGACGGCCTTCGGGAGAGAAAACGGCACAAGAAAAGTCCAGACGCTCCTTGATGTTCGTGGACACGGCAGTTTTCTGGAAAGAACGGCCCATCTGCTCGGCAATGGACATAAAGCGGTGGCCAAAAATGGACAGGGCAATAGGATCGATCTTGGAAGCGGTGAGAGTCGTCTCCGAAGCCTTGGCGGGCAGGTCTAGGATGATGTGGCGACGAAGGGCAGTGGCCTTGGCACGGGGTTCGAGCAGGATGGTTTGCGTTTTGTCAATGATGATGGCGGGGCCTCCACGACGCTACCAGAACGGAGGTTCTCCAGCAGGTAGACGGGAGACGACACCCAGCCGTGGCGGTCAAAGTACACCATCGTAGTGTTGTCACGGGCGGTGGCAGAGTCGACAGAGAAGGTCTTGAGGGCTGCAAGCTCTTTGTGGGCGCCGCGTACTCGGCCGTACCAGACTTTCCAACACCACGGACACGCACATCCTCGAGAAGAACATCTTTTTCGGGAACGTGAAAGAGTATTCGCGCTGGTGATCACGCTCGAAAGCAGCCAGGAAGTCGCCGGCCTCGGGCTGGCAAACCATTAGCGTATTGTCGGTGCCCTTGTACTTGAGGTTAAGATACACCTCATGCTCAATGTTGGACGGGTCAATGCCATCAATGACGAGTTGGGCATCGACCTCCTTTTTGAGCTCGGAAATGGTGTCCTTGAGCGGCTCGGCGGTCGTAAAGACACCCGATGCAGGACGCTGGGACTCGTGGACAACGTCAGCCAGAGCCATGCCGTACGCAGATAGGATAGATGAGTAGCGATGGATGATAACACGGTGAATGGAAAGAGAAGCAGCAAGGGCGCATGCATGCTGGCCACCAGCACCACCAAAACTGGCCAGGTTATGCTTGGATGTGTCGTAGCCCTGGGCCTCGGTCAGAGCACGGATGGGCTTGGCCATGGCCTCGTTAGCGACATCGATGAAGCCCATGGCCACCTCGGCGGGCGTCTTCTTCTGGCCGGTCTCGAGGTTCACCTGCTCAGTGAGAGCAGCAAACTTCTCGCGGACGATGTCAATGTCGAGAGCCTCGTTCTCGCTCTGGCCGAAGATCTTGGGAAAGTACTCTGGCAGAAGACGGCCGAGGAATAGGTTCGCGTCCGTGATGGTCAATGGGCCACCCTTGCGATAACAAGCCGGGCCAGGGTGGGCGCCAGCACTGTCGGGACCAACAACAAAAAGGCCGTGGCGCCAGTGGAGGATGCTGCCACCGCCAGCAGCGACAGTGTTGATGTCAAGCTGAGGTGCAAGAATGGGCACACCGGCTGTGATGGTCTCGAAAGAGTGAGAAAAGGTGCCTCCGTACCTAGAGACGTCGGTACTGGTACCTCCCATGTCGAAGCCAATCACAGGCGTGGCGTCTTCAGGATCGTAGGAGGTACGGGCTTGACAACCACACCGCCGGCGGGGCCTGACAGGATAGCACGGAAGCCAGAAAACCGGTCGATACCAACGAGACCACCATCGCTTTGCATAAACTCACACCGGGTGTCAGTTGACTCGAGATTGTCGTGGAAACCACTGCGGAAGCCGCTGATGTACTCCTGGACCTTGGGGGTCAGGTATGCGTCCGCCGTGGCAGACATGCCACGAGGGATCATCTTGATCATGGGCAGCGTGGCGCTGGAGAGAGAAATCTGTGTAAAGCCGATCTCTTTGGCAATCTCGCCGATGATTTTCTCGTGGTCCGCAAATGTGTAGGAGTGGGCGAGACAGACAGACACGCTGCGCAGGCCGTCAGCATACAGCTTCTCCAGGTCGGCACGAACACGCTCGACGTTCAACGGCTTGAGAATGCGCAGGATCTGGCCACTGGCACCGCGAACGACCGCCGGGTCCGAGCCCACAGTCTTGGCAATCTCGGCAATCTCCTCCTCATAGTTGTGAGAGACCTGGTAGCCCTCGACCGTCACACGCTCCTCCACCTCGACGACATTCTTGTAGAGGACGTCGGGCTTGATAACCTCGAGGTCAAAGAGCTTAGGCCGCGACTGGAGCCCAATCTCAAGAGCGTCACGGAAACCCTCCGTTTATGAGAAGAGCAATGTCAGCACCCTTGCGTTCGAGCAAGGCATTGGTAGCCACAGTTGTGCCCATGCGGATGCCAAAGCTCTTGAAGCCAGAGGTGTCCAGTTTCTGGCCTCGGGGAACGGCCGGCCAGTGATCTTCTCCAGCAGGCGGCGAATGCCCTCAATGGGTGCGTCATTGTAATTAGCCGGGTCTTGTGACAGCAGTTTGACAACGACATCCTCGTCACGTCCCTCGACGATACCAAAGACAATCTGTGAAAGTACCGCCTCTGTCTGGTCGCTGTTAGAACCCGAAAAGTTGACAGAACAGACAAAACGACGGAGCAATGAAGCAGAAAGGGGATTGTGGCCATACCAATAGCAATCTTGACTTCGAGTTGACTCTCGTCTACAGCGCTCGCCAATGTTTCGTTAGAGGGAGCATTGGAGACGTCATCTGTGGCGTGCGGCGACATTGTCACGTTGTTGACAGCCACGTCGGCGTGAAAAAAAGGAGGATGGGGAGGGGAGAGTCGTGGGTGAGGAAAATGGTCGACGATGGATGACCAGGGGTGAGTGAGGATTCATTCGATCGGGCCATGTTTGGGCAACGGGCGATAAGTAAATATATGCTTTCGGTACGAAAGCTCTCCTCGCTGTCGATGCGCATCGATCACATCTTGACAAACAGCAAAAAATACGCCGAGCTGTATTGCGGAAACGCTAGCGACAACGTTGTTCAAAGGGTCCCTACAAGATTGGCCAGGCACGGTGGGTGAAGTTGGAGTAAGGCGCACGTTAGAGACTGCTGCTGGACTGCCAGTGCAAGTCGAAGCGACAAAAACATGGTCAGCAGTCGCCTCCGCTTATCGCGCCGCTTCCATCTTATCCATGTCGATTGCACTTTCTAGAAGTCGATAAGAGAGGGGTTAGTGCATGGACTGAATGGCGTGTGGAGCGTGCTCGGGGAATGCAAACCAACAAAACAGGTCGAGGCGACCAGGCCGTCAAAGAAAGGTCAGCAGTGACGGAAGTGCACCACTTGCGGCGCCACCAGATAAGAAAGGGGCCAAAAAAGTGTCAGATACTATAGAGCCGGACTAGAGAGCTAAAGATACGGCGTCAAGAAGGCCAGTTACGAAGAACACTGCGGATCTGGATTCGACGGGGAGGGGATGAGGATAAGAGGATAAGAGAGGGTGATGCGTGCCGGCGGCAGTGGTGCCGGAAATACCAAAAAGTTGGCGCGTTCGCGTCAGTGCCCAATTGCTAGAAATCAAGAGGCGTCAAAAACAGTTCTGACAGAAGTGACCGTAATCCCGTGCCGCCACAAATGGAGTAAACAGAAACAACTCGATTTCTCGTCGTACAATATACCTTTTCACCTTTTTTTACTTTTTCGAGGAGGTGCGACCCAACCATTCGAGTTCTTGTCTCCTTTTCTTGTTAGAGGTAGAGTCATGTTCGTTCCTTCATCGCTCGGAAGGCTGCTTCAGGACAGGAAGGTGCCATGGTCTTGTGCCTTCCCACTAAACCTGGCGACGAAACTTCAGGGAAGGTGCCGCGCTTGTCACCAATGACGAGGCCCTGAATGACAGCCTTTACGAAGAAAATTCTGTCACGACTTTGTGCTGTTTACTCCGTCTGCCCCATAACTCGGCTTTTAGTAACCATGAGTTACGTAAAATTCCCCAGACTTATCCGAGCGTTCAATCGGCTCGCGGGTGTTTGTGTCAATGCATGACACGGCCTGACCACAGTGGAGTGTGGTGCCCTGTAATAGCAACACCTTCAGCGGGTCAACACGGAGAACTCGGAAAATTGAGCGTGGACGTTAACAGAGGCGGGTGAACACCAAGCATAAAGACACCAGATGAAAGACTCAGCATAATCAATCAGCACTCAATTCGAGTTAAGAGTCAGATTAATTAATCATTGCCTCTTTATTATACTCTCCTGCGACCAAGATGACGCAGCCTCGCCAACTAAATACAGCGTTCTCTCCACCAAAAACAGCTACCTATTCACAAAAAAAAAAAGGATCTGAAGCATGCATGTACAGCCCACTCTCCGGCACTTCACAACCACAGAACTAGTAGTGGTACCGGAACTCTGGCTTCTCTTTGTCCGTAAGATCAGAAAAGGCATTGTCGGCATCTCCGTCCACAGCCACGTTCTCGACAGGCTGGCCGCCCTGAGCACGGTCACGCTTCATGTTCTCCCAGCGGCATAGGAGACCGTAGAGGGCAATGCTGACAGAGGAGACACACAGGCAAGCCAAGATGCCAATGTAACCGTGCTTGTAGCTGGGGCATCCTTGGCACGGAAGACCTGGGGACCGATGATGTTGCCGACACAGTAGCCAATGAAGAACATGGCGTTGGCAGTAATCTTCTTGGTGTGGCCGCTGACGTTGGAGATGTTCAGTGAAGTCGACAGGACATAGGGTGCCCAGTACGAGTAGAAGCCATAGTAGGCACCGAGAAGGTGCAGGTTCGAGATCTTGCCGCGGAGCGTGAACATGAGTGCTGCGCAGATAATGGGGAAGCAGTTGGCGCCGAAAATGATACCACAGCGGTAGCCAGGCAGCGGGATGACAGGAGGCGAGCATGATCTGCCAAACAGTGCCAATGGCGCCGGTAGGCACACCAATGAGAGTAGTCTTGAGCGGGCTGAAACCAAGGCCCGTCACGATGATGGCGGCAAAGGTGACGAGACCGCCGTTGCAGATGTTCTGGCTGACCGAGAAGAGGGCAAGCAGCCACGGCTTGGGATCTTTGAGACACTCAATGACCTGGTACATTTTGAACTGCTTGTCCTCGACACCAGTGTTGTTCCTGCGGACACGCTCGATGCAAACAAACTTCTCACGATCGGTGAGCCACCATGCCTCGACGGGCGAGCTGGAATGTAGATGTAAACGAAGCCAGCCAGGACCAATGTCAGGGCACCGAGGATGATGAACAGCAGACGCCACGGGGCGACGCTGCTTTTGGAGTGGCCGACACCGTAAGCGAGAAGACCGGTCACGACCGAAGACAAAGTGTTGAAGTACATGGCAACGCGGATGGGCTGCTCCTTGCGCGTCCACCACATGGCGGTGATGATGGAGGCGGTCGGGAAAAGCATAGACTCAAAGACACGACTGACAAGTTAGCAACAGTGATAATGCGGAATTAATGGAGTGGTAGGTGCTGGGCATCACATACGCAGGAAACGGACGACAGCCAGACTGGCAAAGCTCGTCGTAGCACCAGTGCAAAAGGTCAGGACGGCAAAGCCGAAGACGGACACAGACAGGAACGTGCGGATGGGCAGGCGCTGCACGAGGTAGCCGCCGGGGCCTCAAAACCGAGGTAGGCAAAGTAGAAGATCGAGGCAATCCATGAGAACTGGGCCGTGGTCATGTGATCGTCCGTGAGCATGCCGTAGATGGAGGCGTTGGAAATGATGACCTTGTCAATGGCGGCCACGATAATGACAAGCGTCAGAACCGGCAGGATGTGCAAATCCAGCTTCCAGAGCACCTTGCGGCTTCCTTGGCAGAGATGGGCTCATTGATGATGGCCGGATCAAGAGTCGCAAGGAAATGGGCAGCAATATCAACGTCGCGAGGAACGTGGCCGTGATGGCCAGTGGCCTCAACATCACCAGCCACAACAGCAGGCGAAGGGGCGATGCCAGCCTCCTTCTCATCGACTGACCGGGCAGACATTGCAAAAAACAGACAGGGAGTGGTGTGACTTTGTGTGTCCTTGGGTGGTGTTGCGAGGTGTGGACCAAAGAACAGGTCCAAGGTGATAGAGTGAGGTCCTGTTTTCGGAGCGTTCTGTGGATGCTGGGATACACGTCGAGGACTGCTGACTTTCAGAATGACACGGGCGACTGCCACGAGGCTGGTCTTATAAATATGACAGGTGAAAGGGATAAACAGGAACTGTGGGCTGTTTATATCAAAGTGACCGCGATGAAGGCACGCCACACGGCAATGTGGTATCAAGGAACCGTATCAGTGCACGATAGAGGTTTCTGGCACAGGTGGGTAGCGTCCGTGGTTGATGATACGGATCCGGCTGGTGTTGAGGGCGTTGCATAGTCAACAGGGCCTATATCTTTGCCTTTCACGGGAGTGGAGTGTAGGCCAGGATGCAGTCTTGGTGTGTTCCCTGCGTGGTGTAATCTGGGAGGAAATGGAGACGTGCAAATGCCCTTGTCTGGATAACACGGCTGATGATCCCCAGGTGCAGTTCGAGGCGACATATCAAGTGTGGTCCAGTCGAGGCTGCATTACCATACACGATCTTAGAATTCCTTCCATTTGTAGTTGCCGTCTCGCCTCTTTTTCCACTCTGTGTTTTCCATGTGTCTTTCCAATCCTCCTAGTGATGCCATCTGCCGTGATAAGGGCTAGCGTCGGGTCCCTGTCGGTGGTAGATGGAGGATAAGTGATGCCAGCAGTGGTTCTGGAGAGTGCGCAGTGGTCTAACTGTATTGAATCTAGCGCGGGTCCGTGCCACCAGAACAGTCCTCGCTCGAGCTGCCTTTGAAGTGAGAGACACTTTGGTCTGAGAAGAGATGCAGACGCGGCTAGCAATCGCCTGGACTTGCAGTAGTGGTATCCCATTATCAATGCACAAGCTTCTATCGATTAGAGGAGCTGTGGCGAGCTCTCGTGGAAGTCCGAACCGAGAAAACCGGCAGAGCTGGCGGCGAGAGGTTTGCCGGCCGATGCCTCTGAGGCAAGTTGAGACGAGAGAACTGCGCATGCCAGTATCCATACAGCATCCAGGCCCTTACGGTCCCGGTGTCTTTACTG